>VWZS01006038.1:690662-822603 GCA_013397075.1 Rhabdornis inornatus | reverse complement strand
TTTTTTTTTTTTTTGAGAAACAACAGGTTTGGGGAGCAAAGTTTTGGTTTGGTGGGTTGGTTGGGAGCTGTCCCCCAAATATTTGTTGCTTGAGTGCTTTCCAAAGCAGAGCAGATCCAGACTTTAGCAGAACATCTGACATGCTTGAAGAAGAAATAGAAAAGAAATAATTGAAGAAACAAAAGAAAAAGAGACAAAGCAGATTTCATAACACAAAATCCTTTTTTGAAGAATTAGTGCTCTCTCAGGATTCCAAATATTTTGCATACATTCTGGTAGGTGTAAGGAGTAGTCCTGAGTCTCTCCTGTGGAAAACTGTGGGGTTCAGTTGAGGGTTTTCTTCCTATATCTACAAACTGAATTATCCTTTAATTAAGGAGATTTGGAAAATAGTCCTGGAGGGCAGAAAATGCAATATTTTTTTGTTGTTCAGCAAATACAGGTAGAGTGGTTTCCATCTGATGGAGAGGGGGAAGCTTTGGTGTTGTCTCCTTAAAACAAACTTCTCTACAAGGCTCATACCCACTTCTTCATTGAAAGGGAACTTTGCAAACTTTGGAAATACACTTTTCTGGTTTAGTTTAAGGCTCTGAGAAATGTGGAGTTGGAAACATCGGAGTTTGTCTTTATCTCCAAGGCTACGGCCGAGGAGCTGGCGATGCTCGGAGGAATGTGTTTGAATTATTAGGCTGAACTCTGCATTTCTGGGCCAGAGTGTTCCTGGTATTTGGAGGCCTCTGGGATAGAGGTAACCTTGCCAGCAGGTCATAAATTCGAGCCAGGCTTTTTTACCTTAGTCAGGAAATACACGCTGGAGCTTTCCTTAAGCCAGGATTCGCAGTGATCTAATCCCAGCCCGCTGCCAAACCTGACCTGGGAGTTGTTTTCTGGTGTTTCGTTGCTGTCTCTTTGTTTTGTCCGTCGCGTTCCAGATCGCTCGATTTCCCCTGCTCCGCGCTTTTCCCCGGAGCCGTTAATCAGGAGTGGATGAATGCTCACAATCAGCCTGCAAAAGCCTTGCTGCTCGTTGTGGGCCATGGCCAGCGCCAGGATGTGCTATCCAGGGAAAATTATGATGGGCAGTTCATTTTAGTTTCTCCAAATAAGCGCTAGAGGAAAACCTGTGATGGGATTTTGGAAGTTTTGGGACACTTCACACACAAGCAGGTAGAAATCTGCATTGCAGGTGTCATATCAAAATCAAATCAATAACAACAACAACTCATATAATAATATATGTTAATATCTCCTATAGTAATAATAAAAAATACGTTAGTATCTCCTTTAATACTGATATATGTATTAATTATATGAGTACACACACAAATCTGCATTGCAGGTGCCACATACAAAATAATATATATATTATAATAATCTGCCATAATGATCTATGTAATAATAATGTAATTACATATATGCACACACCCCAATCTGCATTGCAGGTGACTCACAGTAGTCCAAATTTATATAATATGTCCTGTAATAATATTGCTATGTAATAGCAATATATTTATATACATATACACAAAAACAGATCTGCATTGCTGGTGTCAAAGGTTTTCATAATTACATGATGATAATAATAATAATAATAATAATAATAATAGTAATAATCAGGTGTCATACAGAATCCCCAAACAATTACTCAGGTAAAACCCCACTGCATTCTCTGGGTCCTGGCTTAACGTGGTTGTAAAAAGCTTTATTTTAACTGAATTTGCAAGCTATAACACAATTACATCCTTTATGCTATGGAAAAGCACAGCTGTGGTGGACAGTTAAAATATTTTTGAGAGTATTTAGCAATGGAAATTTGTCCAGTAGGTTAGTTGTTGCATCTGTTAATGAAAGGTGAGGTATGTTTGTTGCACGTTTGGTACGAGTGGAGATGCTGCTCCAGTACATGGCTGCATCTCTGTGATGTGAAATTCATATGAATTAAGCCAGTTTTAAAGGAATTTCAGTGGATTCCTTGGAACAGCAGCTGCTCAACACTGGGATGCTGATGATGTGTAATTCCCAGCAGTGCTGTCAGTGTTGCTGGGTGGTGATTTTTGTGTAGCAAATGCAACACAAGGTTTATTTTCCTCCTTCCTTCTCTTCTCTTTCCTGCAAATTGAAGCTCAGGAAGACCTGCTCCCACGTCCTGTCCAGACTGCCACCGGATGTTTGCTTTAAATCAGAATATTCTATTGCTAGACGTGTAAGATTAAAATTAAATGGTTAAAAAATAATATTGTGGAAAGAGAAAGAACTTCAAAGTCCTTTCTGGCTTAGGAAATATGTCTAAAAATTCAGCACAGGGTCACCCGCCATTTCCATTGCTGGTGCATATAGGCAGTCAGTCTAAATTCACCTGTAATCCACCAATGCTCCCCGTTTTTGCATCACATAGCTGCTGAAAATGATAAATAACCCAATTCCTGATCCTCCCCTTGAGCTGAAAATCAGGTGAATGGGGATGCACCTTCACTTTTGCACAGTGAAACGTCCTAAATTGCCTTGTGTCCATACACACAAACTCCTTGCCTTCTTGAATATTCTCATTGTAATAAGTGGGCATCCAAGAGCTGTTAAACCTGGATTAATCCTGGTCTTGGGCTGCTCCAGGAGGGATTACAAAGTGTAATATTGGCATTAAGGCTGGGAGATGGGAGCGAGGCTTTCCAAAGTGCTTACGCAGCACAAAGAAACTCTGCCGGCGCCTTTCGGCTCGCGTGCGTCCCTGGGCTGCGAGGGACGACCCAGGGCTTTCTAGAGTTACATCACAATTATGATATTTGTAATCACAGAGATGCAATAGAAATAACCTCCTGGCTGAAGGGAAATATGTGGGTAATGAATGGGTGCGACCTGCCTCTTGCCGTCCTGGGTTTTTGTGCTGGCTCGCGCAGCCCTTCCTGCTCTGCAACATCTGGTTTTCATCTGCTGCAGGAAAGCCAAATAATTTCAATGAAACTGGGAGAAAACATAATCCTTTAAAAAAAAAGACAGCTATTGATGTTAGCCTGGTTTTCAGCTGGCGTTAATTAGATTTATCAGCAGGGTTTATCGACAGAGTGGACGCTCACTTGGATGCTTGAGTTAATGCATCATCCAGCGGACAACGTGATTAACGGGGGCCAAGCGCCACGTTTTTCCTTGGAAGAGCTTGAAATTATAAATAATGTGAATTGAGATTACTCTGATTTTTGGTGCATCCCCCAGGTGACGAATCAGCAGGGTGCTGGGGCACAGAGGGAATTTCACTGATGGGAATAGCCTTGGTTCAGTGGGGCTGGCCATGGTTGCTCTGGGAATAAGGATATGGCAATACCTGCATCATGTTAGCCTACAACAAAAATGCGTTCCCTAAATTGTCAAATACTGGATATATTGAAAGAAAATAAATTTATAATAGGTGTACAAGATATGTCAATAAAACGATAACATATGAGATACAAAAATATAAAATAGGTATAATATATACCTGCAATATAGAAATACAAAATCAAAAAGCATTATTTTCTTTCTGTCTGTCCCTGTAAGTTAGAATAAGGTTGTCATTGAGGTCCATTTTCAAGTTTAGACCAGTGTGGGTCAGCATCTGCTTAATCCTCATCACATTACAACCCCCCTGGACTAAGTTTTTTAACTGCACTTTGTTGATCACACTTTGTTGATCACTTTGTTGAGCTTTTAAAGATGCCCATGAGCTCCCAGCAAATGGAACATTTGTCCTGCTCTGCACAGATTGACCCTGTTGGGCAGGGGATGCTTGAGGAATAGGCAGGCTTTTTGTTCCATCTAAGCTGCAAAACTCTTGTGGGTTGTTAGATGATCTCCCCTCAGTGGGTTTTTGATGCTGGGAAAGCTTTATTAAGATAGAATTATGAGTAAGCAAAATTTTTCTGGTTTTCCATGTTAATCGTGTCTGTTCAGCGAGAGAAACGGAGCTGGGAGAAGCTTTTTGAGTGAGTAGGACGTCTCACCTCCTGGCTTAAGGCATGAGGATCTGTGAGAGCAAATACTGGAGGAGCCATAAGTCTGTATTTTGATTTAATGGTTGTAATTTTTAGATTGCTTTATGGTTATCATGTCATAAGATCTTAACCACTAATTTTTCCAAAGAGTTTAATTGAATTTCAAGCTTTCAACTGGAAATTCAAAATAGAAAATAGGTTTGAGCTTACTATTAAGTTTCTTGCTTTGAGAGAAGTCATTGCATTTAATAGAACCATGGAATGGGCAGGGTTGGTAGGACTTTCATTAATTTGACTGGATTCAAACCATGGTTAATTCATCTTCACCCCTGATTGCCAGATCTACACTTCAGTTTCTTATGAGCCAAATTTCTTTGGACAAGGATGCAGTTGGAGCAGGGTACCTGCAATTGCTAAGAGTGTTTTCAGGAAAAATCATGGTCTTTTATTTTTTTCTCCCATCCCATTCCTTGCCATGGAATCAAGTCAGTTTAATTTTGTGCATCTTGCTGGGGGCTGGTGCCAGAGATAGGGTTAAGAGGACGCAGAGGGTGAACAGTTCAGTGAGTCATGACTTAAATGTATGGATAATTCATCATGGATATTTCCCTCCCTCTTTCTACCTCTTACATGAGTTATCTCTGATGCATTTGTTTTCTAAAGTGGCAGTAGAAGGATTGCAAATGCAGTAGCAGCCCCCAAACCATATGTTTGTAGGCTGGATCAGGGTCTTGATACAGTTGGGAATAGTGTCCCCCATGTATTTGTGCCAAATGTCCCAGGGAGCAGAAGAGTACAGGTGGGAATCTCTGAAGGTGATGTTGATTCTCAACAATAATAAGCATCACTTATCATCAGACTTAGATTTTAGAGCTCCTTTGCACCAATTCTCTCCTTTTTCCCCCTTTTTTTTTTGTCCAGGCCCTGATACTGTGGGATTATTTTTCCATGCCTTGTTTCAATCCCCACCTGAGTTTTCATTATTATAGTGACTTTAGCCTGGGCAGCTGGTGAATTATCAGTAGCTCCCCCATCCTGGATGCCATCCAAGGGGGGAGATGGGGAAGAAGGAGCAGCAAAAAAGAGAGATGGCCAGGGAAAGGCCTCACTATGGGATGCCAGAGGCTGGGTCAGCAAAGCCTTCCTGCTGAAATCCGGCCAGCATGAGGTAGGACAATCGTGCTGCTGTTCTCCTTGGGAGTTATAAACAAGAGGATGAGGCTCACCAAGAGAAAGAAAGGTTTATTTCTGTGGGTTTTCTTTCTGTCAATGTTTTAGTTTCCTTTTCCACCCTCCTCCTGAACTGCAGGCAGATCTATTTAGAGAAGAAATGCTGTTTTCACATGAGTTTAATTTTTTAATGTAGTATTTTACTTGCTGATTAAGGTCAATAAAGAAATACATTTAATATTCTCTTGAAAGATGCAAACAAATCTCTCCTTAGTTAGCACTGATGGTGTTTTTGTTGGGGTTTATAAAGCTGCTTTGAGGGAGCCAGCGGGAGCAGCATCCCCATCTTCCTCTGCCAGGATAAACAAATGCAATCCAGTGACTCCTGCTACATCCCACATGCATTTTTTAATGCAAAAAGGAAAGAAATAATACTAAAGAAGGTTGAAATAGTAATAAATTCACAACCCAAATGCAACAAGAGTGGTTGAGCTCCTTGCTTTATTCAGGGTAATGATGTGAATGATGTGTGCGTTGTTACTTAAGGGAGGGATCTTTTATCTCTACACCCATAAAATCTTTCCAAGATTTTATCCCTCTGGGACATATTTGTGGAGACATTTTGACCACTTGAGTGATCATGTCCTTGTTGTTTTCATCATCTTGAGAATTGGGTGGTGTATGATGAGGTTGTTGCCTCTCAGCAGTGACTCTGTATGTATGGAATAAAGGTTTTGGAAGTGGATAATAGGTTCTGGAAAATGTGAGATCTGGATCTAAGTCTCCCTCCAGCCTGTTTTTCATTGGCATGTCTGGTTCCTCCACAAAAACTCATCTGAGCTTGACTAAAATCCTGTAAACCATTACCTCCGTTGTTCTGCCCTATGAAGGGACATTTAGGACATCAAACCAATGGTTTTGGATGTGTTCTTATGTTTTTTATTGAGAACACAAAGTTATGTCTTGGATCAGTCATCACGATCCAAGACATTCACCCTCTGGAGATGCTCTATCATGCGAGGGTGGTGTTTGTCCTGGGTGGGAGCTGGGGTTGTGCCTCTGGGCATTGTTCTGCCCTTGGCAGGGAGGGATGCTCCAGCATTCTGGCCTTGCTCCTGGAGCAAGTGCCATGGTGCCAACAGCTCCTTTCCTTGCAGATAAACTCTGGTTGTCTGTTCATTTTTACAAACCAAGTGTAATTTGTAACGGCCCACTCTTCATTGTGCTGCTGCATGTTAGGTCACCACTTGCTTCCAAATAATAGATGGAAATGTGGCTTTATTTGGGTTATAAATTATGTATTGCCACTCAGCACAGGGAGTGCTTGTTTTTCCTCTGCCTTTTCACATCCCTGGGCTCCTCTGGTTAAGGATCCTTTTCTCCCTTTAAGTTCAACCAATGAATCTCTTGATAAATTGAGAAAAAGTACTCTGAATTTGTACTTGAGCTTTGCAGTTTGTCTCAGCCTGGCAGAAGACATGTACTCAAATCCTGGTTGGGTGTTCCAGCTATTCCAGTCAGGCTGGTTAAAGATACTCTTACATCTGTCTGCAAAATTTCCCAGCTCTTTCTTTGTCCTATCACAGCTACTTTGATGCCAACATCAGGTTGTGATTTTAGTTTATTTGCTATATATTTAATTACAGAAGATTTATTACTAAAGGGCTTAAACACACTGTAGTGATTCTTCAAAGGTTGAATGAAGAAATGCTGTTCTGAATTTTGCTGTTGTAGAGGCTGCAAATTTCTACGAGGGGAGTTGTAAATGTTTTGTTTCGCTACACCATGATGGAGAGGGACTGAGTATCATCAGAGTAGGGAACAATCAGGGAGGGTTTGTCAGACTGTGTGGTGGCAAGGGAACAGAAAAGGTGTCAAAAGAAATGAGATGTACAATACCTGTGTACTGGGAACCAGCACTTCAGGAAATCAGAGGAGAGAGAAGTTAATGAGGGTGTGCTCTAGCGAAGCCTTGTATATTCACATTAAATTAATTGGATAACGAAGTCTGGTTTGCCGTTTGCTCTGGCAAGCAATGCCCCTGTGGATTTTCTGAGTGTATCTGCTGTGTTTCTCCTGCTGGCAGCTGTAGTGGGAAGCACTTGTGCACAGCTCCCAACACAGCAGGTCACCAGCACTTCATCCAATACACCTTTCTTCGAAATATTTGTACTTTTGATGCATTATTGCACATACATGTTATCCTGTGTTCTTCTGGAGGGCAGGAAGGTTTGCAAAGCTGGTGTTCCCCAAAATATTATGCACAAAGACTAAGGAGGTGGCAAAATTAAATGCTATTAAATGCCTTTGGAGACTTAATTTGTTCTAAGACATTCTCCGTGACATGGCATCCTCCTACTGCTTCCCTTGCCTGCCCTCCTCATATCTGGAAAGATCTCAACAGCTGGTGAGGGGAGATCCCAGATGGAGCTTCAATGGCACTTGGATGCTGCTGTAAAAATTTGGACTGCATTCCTTCCTCTGGTTTGCTCTATTTTGGGGCAAATCAATGCAGAGTGGGTGGTTTGGGCCAGGTCTTTACTCCTGGAAGTCTTTCAGTGAGATTGGATGTGTGTGTGGCCGCTGTAAAAATTTATACTTGAAGTGTTGTTAAAAATCTTGCCCCTTCATGGATATACAACCTCAAACTACATTTCTTAATACATACATGAAAACATGGAATTGAAGGAAGGTGCTCTGAGTCCCCATTTAATGATGTCTCCTGCTTGGCCGAGGTGGATGATGAAGAGCTGCTGCTCATCTTGGTGCAGAGAGAAGGAGCAGCGAGGCCTCTGCATCCTTGGCATGCTGGCAGCACATCTGCCCTGGCACACCAGGCCTGGGCTCATTTTGACTCCTGCCCTTTCCAAACAGGAAAAGGAAAACACGCTCCCAACATCCATCCCAACCACTTGGCATTTTGCAGAGCCTGGCTAGGAAGAGGTGGACAGCAGAAAAATATCTATGTTGGTTTTGAAACGTTTTCTGCAATGCAGAAACTTGGAATATAAAATCTCACCACGTTTCCCTTAATTTCATTAAGTCAGTGCTTTCCTTTTTTGGTTGGATTTTCTTGTCCTTTGAAGCTCAAAACACTGTTCTCAGAAATATTGGCCTTGGCAGTGTTGAGGAGCATTGCACAAGGCCAAACAGGTGGTTTTGGCAGGATAACTTTGGACGTGGAAGCTCCCTCCCTGCCTGGAGACCTGTCCCATGACAGAATCGCAGCACTGTGCCCATCTCGTGCCACAGGGCATCAGCTGCTCCATGCTCGCCTCACAGCTGTTCCTCCTCTGCACAGAATGGATGGAGTGGTGTCAGATTTACCCCCAGCCCAGGAACCTGGTTCAGTTCATAGGAAACCTCTCCATGGTGGCCTCAAGGAAACCTGCAGTTAATTCCTCTGGGAAGGTGACAGGCGGTACCTGTTGAATTGTCCTGTTCTGCTTTACCTAACAGCTGAAAACAGCCACCCTCTCCTAACACAAATACCTGATAGGAACATGTTGATTTTTGAGACTTCTCTTTTGCTCCCTAAAAAAACCCAATGCCAGCTATTGTTTTTCATGGTACTTATTGTATATTCTGGTCCCTGACAAGACAATTATTTTTCAATGCTTTCTATCAATCCAATGAGATAAGAATTTTTTGAGTGCTATGCCTCGGTCTGACTCCTGCAGGTGTTGTGGTCCATCCCAACACTTACTAATCAGTATTTTTAAAGCTCTTACTTCACCCTTTGAACTGTGGAAAGAAGGGAAAAGGTGTTTTTATGGATCAGTCAGACATCCAAAGCTGCCTATGGTTACTGAAACATTACAAAAGCTGAAAAACACGAGCCCGGCAGTGCTGCCGTGATGGAAGCCACTCATCCAAGCTGTGTACGAGGCTCAGAGATTTTATGCTGCTGCTCAATGGCGCTTAAAATTTTGGAATTGCATCAAGAAGAGTTGTAGATTATTTATATAATCCCACAGAAAAGCAAGGAAGGGCTGGAGATGTGTGGATTCACTTTTAACCTTCTCCTTACTCAAGAGATTTTTTATATGGCAGAAAACAAATGTGTTTTTTATTGTGTTGATTTAATGGCATAACTCTGATTTGGTTGGTTTTTGTTTGTTGGAGGTGAGGGTGTGGATGATTTTTTGTCTGTAAGAAGCAGAAAGTGGCTGAGGTCTGAGAGGGAGGACAGCAGGAGCGGGAGCCAAGCTGAGGCTCGGGTTACACTGGTATGTTTTGGTTGCTGCCTAACGTGTTTTTGTTTTTCTTCATTACACATATTTCTCTTGGGAAAAGCAGGAAAAACTGTGTGTCAGATATACATCAGGACTCTGTGCCTCTGCTAAGAGGTTCCAGATGGGGACTGTTATGATAGGGACACTTTCTCCTGCCTTTCACTTTGTGGCATTAATTTTGGTGACAAACTGCAGGAAAACTTATATCAAGCCCAGAGTGTGCAGTGAGTGCTGCTTCTTTTTTTTGCTTTTGAGCATCTTTTGTGCTACCCAAGTATGCAATAGGAAGTTGAAACTTCATTTCCAAACATTTATGGCCCCACATCAAATCATTATATTCAAAAAAAGAGTAAAAAACTAGAGTTTTGAAGGGACTTGGAGAGTGTCCAAGGCTTGTCCACCAGACCACATCCCTCTCCCTAAATTTGAGACTGATGCCTGGGAAGGAGGGGATGGAAGCTGGTGAAGATGCCTCTGCGAGGGATGAGTCTCTTGCCAATGGGCAATGTTTCATTTCTGTGCTAGGCAGGGGCTGTGGATCCACCTGGGGTTGGTGTTGTGTCTTCTTCAAGACGACCTCCCAGGACTCTGATGGATTGTTTCCAGACCTGCCCTCAGGCTGAGGGTCCAGAGCTGCTCCACCTGGAGTGAGTGCTGTGGCAGTGGGAGCCACAGTCAGGCTCCGGCGATGGCAACCTGTCATCACCAGTTCCTAAAATCAGTGAGTCACAGCTTCAGCAAGTCTCTGAGTGCTACAACGAGGACAAGAACTCAGCAAAACACTACAGTGTCCTACAGTGTTCTCAGGATGTAGTTTCCTGCGTGGATGTTTTTGCATAATGAAATTGTGTCTTAAAAAGTAGCACTTGGTTTGTGTTTTGTGTCATTTGAAACATCAGTGTTTCCAAGACAACAGACCAAAAAGTCCCAAACCACGTTACTTTTGGAAGGATGTGAAGCCATGGGTGAGGACTGGCTTTCTACAGCTGCATGTAATGCTTCATGCTCTAAAAACCAGGAGATGCTTTGGAGACAGAAATTTACCCCTGTCTTCTGCAGACCACTGAAATATGTGAATGGTTGATTGTTTGAAAATACAAAAGTCATATTTTCTTTATCAGGGGCTTTAGAGCAGATAAGACACGAGTGATCAAGAGCTCTGGAGACTCAAAAGCCTCAACTTTGAGAAGAAGAGTAATTGAGAATGTCATTACCTGTTTATCATCGTGGAATTACAGCATGGTTTGGGCTGGAAGGACCTTAAAGCCCATCTTGTTCCAATCCCTGCCATGGACAGGGACACCTTCCACCAGACCAGGATGCTCCAAGCCCCATCCAACCCAGCCTGGAACACTTCCAAGGATCCAGGGGCAGCCACAGCTGCCCTGGGCACCCTGTGCCAGGGCCTCACCACCCTCACAGCCAGGAATTCCTTCCCAGTATCCCATCTAACCCTGCCCTCTGGCAGTGGGAAACCATTCCCCCTTGTTCTCTTCCTCCATCCCTTGTCCCGAGACCCCCTCCAGCTCTCCTGGAGCCCCTTTAGGCACTGCCAGGGCTCTGAGGTTTCCCTGGAGCCTTCTCTTGTCCAGGTGAACACCCCCAGCTCTCCCAGCCTGGCTCCAGAGCAGAGGGGCTCCAGCCCTTGGAGCATCTCTGTGACCTCCTCTGGACTCTCTCCAGCAGCTCCATGTCCTCCCTGTGCTGGGTACCCAGAGCTGAGGCAGCTCTGCAGGTGAGGTTTCACCTGAGCGAGGCAGAGGGACAGAATCCTCCCCTCCCCTGCTGCCCACACGGTGAGTTCAGCCCAGGCCAGGTTTGGGGCTGCTGGAGCAGGTCCATCTTCTCCTCCACCAACATCCCCAAGTTCCCTCCGGAGCTGCTCTCACTCCGTTATTTGCAGTATTACTTTGCTTAAAGTAAAGTAAGCCAGAAGTGCTCCTGGCACTGTGTCAGGCTGTTTCTAGCAATGGCAGACAAGTTTTATTTGCAGCAGTTGCAGCTTATGCTGCATTGCTGTACTTCATCCAGCTCTGCATATGGGACTTATGAAAGGTGAGAAGGAAATCGTGATACAGCTTGATGTTGCAATGCATAATATAACCTGTTATATAGGTTATACCCTTCTTGGTCATCCCTTGAAATATATACATTAATGGGTTTTTATTGTCATTCTATCAGTGCTAGTGCTGCTTTGTTCCCACTGCAGTGCTTGTTTGCAGTGCTTGTTTGCAGTACTTGTATTGCTGACTGAGGGAGTGTGAAACCTCCTCCTTTAGCTATGACTTGTTTCCAACTGATCACTTTTCTGCTATTGCTGTTTTATTGTGATTATTTTATGTCTTTATCCTATGAAAAAATCATTTGAAGCACCAATAAAGAGATTTTGCTCAGTTCTGGCACCTGTTGGACACTTGCTGTGTGCATTCAACAGAGTACAGTTTGTTATTCGACTGCAGAATATGAATATTGGGAGTTGGAGAGACACTGTAATAACACCAGGTTTCCCAACTTCATTTTGGGATGCTTCTTTAAATCCAAAGCTCAATCTGGGATGAAGATTTTTTCCACCCAAATATTTTCTGGCCAATGTCTGCGAGATTGCTGGAAAACATGAGCCTTTGGCTTCCCAGGGTTGTCCACCCTGCTCACAAAAACATGAATGTCTGAGCAGAGGAGCAGGAATGTCGGTCAGACCGTGGGGATTTGGCAGCCTCTGCCTTCAGGATCCGTCGTACGGGCGTTTGCTGGTGGCTGCCAGCTCAGCCGGGGTTTTTTTCCCAGTATTGCACTTGTGTAGGAAAACTCTCCCTGTTCGGGAAGAGGACTTAGGTTAGAGGCTTTAGCTGGGTTTTGGGGTTTTGTTTTCTTGCATTGTGGTTTCATGGCAATTCCTTTTTTTCCAGAGCATCACTTGAAAGGAAGAAGCTGCAGTGGTCTGATCCTGTGTTTAAATATGGGAAAAGGATGAATATTCTGCCAACACTGAAGTGTTTGCTGGGAACGCAGACACTAAATCCTATTTCTTACAAAGCTGATAGAGCCTCTGCACCATATCTCCCAAACAAGGGTCTACTGTAGTGATGCTTATAGGGTTTATCTCTTATATATTTCCATTACATTGGCACTTCAACGATATTGACTCCTAAACCTTCTCTAAGTCACTGCCCTCCCATTAAAAGTCCTTCTCTTCCATATTTGTATTTGGGAGTGCGAACTTGATGTGCACAAAGACACGTGGTCATAACTGACCCTGTATTTTAAGACAAGTTATTGACAAAAAACTGCTGTTTAATTTCTTCAGGCACTGAGCTCCTCTGTGGTGACCAGGGACAGAACCTGAAGGAACGGCTGGAGCTGTGTCAGAAAGAGTTAGGTTGGATATCAGGGAAAGGTTCTTCCCCCAGAGCAGGGTCAGGCACTCAACAGGCTGCCCAGGGAATGGTCATGGCCCCAAGGCTCCCAGAGCCCCAGCAGTCTGGACAGGGCTCTCAGGGACATGGGATTATTGTGGTGTCCTAAGCAGGGATGGGAGTTGGACTCGATGGTCTCTGTGGGTCCCTTCCAACTCAGGATATTCCACGATTCTATGATTCTCCATTCCAGGATGTTGGCATGATTCCCCAGAGGGAGACGGTGCTATGCTTGAATAATCTCAGTTTTCACCTCAGGTAGGGTCAGTGCAAGTGTTTTACCATGACAAGACATTTTTAGTTGGCATAAACTGTCTGTAATGAGAAAAAAAATATTTTAAAAGATGTTTTATAGTTTGTACTGTGAGAGTTGTATTTTACACATCAGTTTAATTATGAGAGGGTTTGTCTGTTAATGAGTAGAACTCACTTGGCTGCTGTTCAGTAATTGTAATTATGGAAGGAAGGATTTGGTGTGCTTTTTTTGGAAGAATCCCGCCGAGTTTCATTCCATGTAGTGGTGGTTGTGCTGTCATTGACAGTGAAGTGACAGTGAAGGGATGAAGGGCATTTTAATCTTCATAAATACAACAAATTGTACATTTGGTTGGTGTGGGAAGGCCCCTTAAGTAAGGTCTTGGCCCTTTGGGCAGTCTTTGCAAGCCATATGGACCTGTTCTCCTTGTCTTCCATAGGAGCAGGAGGGAGAGGAAGGGTCTCATCAGCACTTTCCAGGTGTCTTTATCCTCTGGACTTTCCCTATCTGAAGTATTTATAGGTCATGTATTTGAAAGGTTCTTTTGTGGATAGTAAAGAGCATGCACCTTTTGGTTGCTGCACCTGCTTAAAAATTAAGTATTGATTTTATGGGAAGAAACAGGAAACTACGTGGGTTTGAGAAGCTCATAAGCAAAAATATCCAGCTACCACAGGAAGTGAACACCACCAAGGAGATGTTCTGCTGTGTTTGCTGTCAAAGATTGGTGTGGGATTAGATTCTGCTCATGTCCACAGCAGGACATGCTTTCTGTAAAATGTTGGAGACAAATATCACCAATTTTTAAACAGAAAGGTATTTTGTCATTATACACCTTGAATTTAAGTTGCTTTGTCATGTTTTGGTTTGAGGGTTCAGGGGAGGCCACAGAGATGCTCCAAGGGCTGGAGCCCCTCTGCTCTGGAGCCAGGCTGGGAGAGCTGGGGATGTTCACCTGGAGAGGAGAAGGATCCAGGGAGAGCTCAGAGCCCCTGGCAGTGCCTAAAGGGGCTCCAGGAGAGCTGGAGGGGGACTTGGGACAAGGAATGTAGTGCCATGACAAGGGGGGAACAGTTTTAAACTGAAAAGGAGAGATTTAGATTGGATGTTAGGAAGAAATTCTTCCCTGTGAGGATGGTGAGGCCCTGGCACAGGTTGCCCAGAGCAGCTGTGGCTGCCCCATCCCTGGAAGTGTTCCAGGCCAGGTTGGATGGGGCTTGGAGTACCCTGGTCCAGTGGAAAGTGTCCCTGCCCATGGCAGGGGTTGGCTCTGAGTGCTGTTCCAGGTCCTTTCCAACTCCAGCCACTCTGTGGTTCTGTGTTCTGTGAAATGGAAACCCCATGTTTACTCTTCAAGGTGCTTCAATGGCGCCTTGAAGAAAAGAACACCAGGTAGGAACATTTGCAGGTCTTTAAAGGTCAGTGTGTGGCAGCTCAGGGCTGTAGGCAGGCTCAGGCCCTGCTCAGGCGCTGCAGCACAAACACTATAAATAATCTGTGGTTTGTGCTTTTGGCCACAAAAGCACCGCTGGGTTCGTCCCTCAGTGTGGGATACGGAGCCACAACCGAGAGAGCAAAACCCCGAGGTGCTGGCGCTTCGAGTCGTGTTTAGCTGCTAGAAATTAGATTTTCAGTATTACTGTTGAACCACAGCTTCAGAGGTTCCCATAAAAGCTATTTTTCTTTGCAGCAATTCAAGTTGTACCTCATACCTTTCGACTTTGGTGCTTTCTTAGGGGCCACGATCTCTCTGTATCGAGGTGGCTCCTCATGGAAATTGAAAGTCTGAGAGATCCATCAAAGTGTGGTTGTTTTAGCACAGCAGTTTGGGCTGGAAGATTTTATCAGGAGGTGGGAGCTGCAGGTTTGAAAGCTCTTCCCAGGGCAGGAGCAATAATGGGAAGGGATTTAGCATGGCTCTAACTTAAGTAGTGTACGTGCAGTTTATGTTCTGGACATAATTCAATATATTTCTGTTTAAAAGCAATATAACAGGGCAAGAAGAGTGCTGGGAGCTTGGTTTCAGGTGGAATGAAAACTAGGGAAAATGATCTTTATCATCCTGCTGTATATGTTTCAGGAGGAGGAAGAAATTTGTGAATGCCCTGGACACATAAAAATGACATTAAATTTCAAAAATTCCAATACACTATTTTTCTTGCCCGCGTGTTTTTTTCATTTGGAATGAAGTTGTTTATGGATTATAATTTTTTTTCAAGCATAACATACAGAATATTGGGACAAACAGCCCTCAGATCTGGAACTAAATTACAGGGGATGTTTGAAACCATCACTCTTTGTGGATGCACTTGTTGGGTTTCTCCAATAGAAGCTGTAGGTGAAGCATGGGAATGCACGTCTGATGTGCATCATGGAATCATGGGGGGTTAAGGTGGGAAAAGGCCTTTAAGATTTTCAATACAAAAATCACCCAGCACCACAACCATGTTCATCACCAAACCATGCCCTCAAGGGCCCCATCCAGTCTTTTTTTGAACACTTCCAGGGTGTTGCCACATTGCAGCACAGTATCCCCACCACAGCATGCCACATCACATCCGTGGGCAGCCTGTTCCAATGCTTGACAGCCCTTTATGTGGAAATTTTTTTCCTAATATCCAACCTAAACTTCCCCTGGCACTACTTGAGGACATTTCTTCTCATCCTGTCCCTGTTCCCTGGGAGCAGAGCCCAACCTCCCCGGCTGTCCCCTCCTGTCAGGGAGTTGTGCAGAGCCAGAAGGTCTCTCATGAGCCTCCTTTTCTCCAGGCTGAGCCTCCCCAGCTCCTGCAGCTGCTCCTGGTGCTCCAGCCCCTTCTGTATTTATATTATTTCTATATTTGTATGTTATGTATTTATACATTTGGTGGGAAATAGGTTTTAACAAAGCTGTTCCCAACGTGCTCACACAGTTGCAAGCGATTCATACTTTATGAATACATTTGATTAATGAACTCCAAATTTCACAGTAAACCAGGTAATACAAATCTCCCAGCACTGTCTTGTCTGATATTAACCTGTTTCTTCTCTCTGGCATTAATGAGCCTAATGGAATTTTGCTCCCAGTCCCTTCTGTGTCCCTCCATGGAATATAACTATTAATATAAGTATTCCACAATGGCGTAGTTGAGATTTAAGCAGTTGACTTGCTTTTTTCCTGGTATATTCATGGTATGGCATTCTAAAAAATTCAATTTACACGTCAGGTTAATGGGGAACCATTTAAAAACTGTGGTGTATTAATGTATTTCTTATCCTCTACAGCAAAGAGAAGAAGATGTTTTTATTTTTCCCTCTAAGGGTGAGGGCTAAAGGCTCCTCTGAGGGCTCGGGACCTAAAATATGCTGTCCTGTTCTTTCACCTCAGAAGCTGTTATTCCATAAGGGAACGCAGCTGTTATTCTGTTGGAGAATACTGCTGCTATTCTATGGAGGAATAACATTCAGTTTGGATGATCTATAGAACAGTGTTATATTGCCAGATAAGAACAAGTCACCACAGTGTTTTCCCAATTGCTGAGGTTTGGAAAATAACCTTTTTTCAGGAAAGACATTAAAATAATCCTTATTCTGACTATAATCTGGAATTAATCCAGATTGCATCAACATTCAGTTGAGAACAAGGAGGCTGCAAGCCTCTGGGATCAGGAGGAACGTGGAGCATTTAGCCAGGAAACTGTTAATCCCTTTTTTCCTCTCATCCCAATAGACTTCTCTTTGTGCAGGAGGGCTGGAGGAGGAGGAATGGAGCTGCTCTCTCCAGCCTTCTCCAAACTGCTGGATCACCCTCCAGGTCCACAGGGACTCCCAGCTCCTACAGAGGAATGTATTGAATTTTGTTTCCTTCCAAATGTTGAGCCCTGGCCAGTAAAAGCTTTGGTCTCCCCAAGAATCCTCGGAATGCTGTTATGGAGTTTTGTCCGTTGAGCTGCTCAGCAGCCTCGAATCAATGAGTCAGTAAAGGGCAATCAAATGAACAGAAGATAATTTGTTTTAGAGAAATTATAACTCATTTTCTGAGGTTGAACTATTATATTCTGCCCCGCTTGCAGGGGACAGTGTGTTCTGTTCGGGTCTGTATGGATTAGACACGTATAAATTGAATTAATAGCACTTTTTTATAGCCCAACAGTCCTGCTAAAGAAACCCTGTGAGTAAAGCAAACAAAAATGTATTAAGTTGTCTCAAATCAAACACCAGACATTTCTCCAGCTACTTGTTGGCCCATTCCCAGCGTGCTGGGCCTGGAGAGTCACCCGAAGTTTGCACAAGAAGGGATCCAAAGACCTTTCTCATTTATATCAGCACGAAAGAAAAATGCATGAAAGAGGGACATTATGGGCTGTGATTTCTGGAGGCATTTGGGTTTTAACATATCATGTGGTCTGGCACATTCATCCCCAAAAAGCTCATAAAAAAAAAGGAATCTCACTGTTCCCCACTCCTATATTTGAAATGTTTTCTCCTGAATTTCCTTGCTACAGAATAAGAAAAATTGATTCCTGAGCAGGGCTCTTCCCAAAGAAATCCTAATAAAGAGACCTTGTTTGTCTCTGTGAGCAATTACTTAGGGTAGAAATACAGGGAATCTAACTAGAAAATCTTCTTAATATTGTTCTTTGCTTAAATTATTTATTAAATTTTATGGAAATTTATTATATGAGATGATACAAAGCTGTGCTGCCTCCTGTTTGGTTTGTTCAGGTTCATCTTGCTGCTTCTCTAATGAGCAATGTTAGGTGTATAGAAATTTTTATCTCATTGCCTTAAGATGGTTTCTTAGAACATGAGTGATCCCATAGCAGAGAAATTCTCATAACCTAATTAATACAGTTTAAAACTAGTACCTAAATATAAGGTGATGCACTTGCATTTCTTGAATATTCTGCTTAAAATCTTCTTGCTGCGTCTCTGCTCGCTGAAATACCTGGAAGAATCCTGTCTTTTAATACCAAAATTCCTGGTTTGGGAAGAGGATGACTGGATTTTCATCTCCAGGAGAGATTTGGGGCTTCAGGGGAGGTGTGGGTGCCTTCAATGTCCTCTGGAGAGTGGGTTGCAGGGGGATGCTGGGTGCAGGGAGGATTTTTGGGGTGAATAAGCAGGAAAAAAGTGAACAGCCTGAAAAGATGTGAATCCTCTGCAGGGTTCCTGAGCTGCAGCTCTGGAATCATCCCTCCAGAGTAACCTGTTTGCTCGGCAGGTTTCGGGTCTCCCAGAACCTGCTTTAGTCAGCTAAGGCAGATTCATATGCAAGAGTTGGAGTTTAAACAAATCCCTGTATTCAGATAGGGGGAAAAATCACGTTGTTATTCCATGGCAAATCTCTGTGGGTTCTTAAATCATTAAATCTGAGCAATTTGGGAAATAAATCAGCTTGGGAAGGGACCAGATCATGCACAGACGGGACATGTTCAACACCCTTTCTCCAAGGTCTCATTTCATTTGGCCTTTATATTCTGCTTTTAGTTGGGAAGTTAAATCCACAAAGGTCATTTGAAAAGCTTTAGACTATAGATGGAATGCCCTTTTAATCTTTTCTAATAAATAGCTGAGCAGGGAATAAATCTATTGGGAGCTGAGCTCTGATGTTAAGCCTCAGCACAAAATGCCCATACATGAGCAATACTTGGAAATTATCTCTGAAATTATAATTACTTTAAATAAATTTGACTTAAATTATTATGTGTGTGATTACGTGTGATTATGAAAACTGGTTTAATAAATGAAGCATTAATTGGACCTGGTGGCTTGGCAGATTCTGTCACTGTGGTCCGGATGATTATAAAAGTGATTTAGGCACAAGTGAAAACGGCAGTTTCAGTTCAGAGATTTCTTTTAAATGGCAGAAATTACTCTCTCCAGTCAGTGCTTTGGTAAGGCAGGGCTGGAATAAAAGCTTTGCATAATAAAGACTTAAAAGCATTTTGATTTTGGAAAAGCAACAGCCGCAAATGGAAACGAGGGTGTCTGAAATGCTGAAAATACTCTGGGTTATGCCAGTGCTGTGTATGACATTGTCTAATGTCTGAGTAGCCTTCAAAGCATTTCCCCCCTAATTCCACATATAATTAAAAAGCAGCTTCCTCTAGCTCATTAAAATGTAGAGTCCTGTTGGAGCAGTGTACTTGTATATTTATTTAAATGAATGAAGCACAGCTTTAATGCAGACCGTAATAACTTCAAACATTAAATCTCTTCTGTGCAGCTCACACTTTATTTTTAAACAGTGTCTAGCTTCTCTTCATGAACACCAGCTTGCAAAGGAACATGGTCCTCTTGTTGGATTATTTTGTGAACCACTGGACAAGTTTTCCCCATCTCCTTTTTTTTGATGTGAAATGATAGGAAAATCCCTCAAGTTCAGTTGTGAGTGACGCCCATGGAAATCAGGCAAGGCGGTGGCTTTTCCAGCATAATGATGGCATCTTCCTCTTTTCACAGGCGTTTGGAAATGCAAAAACAGCCCATAACAACAACTCCAGTCGCTTTGGCAAATTCATCCAAGTGAATTACCAGGAGACAGGCACTGTGAGAGGGTAAGTGGGAACAGGGGGAGGGTGCTGGATGTACCCAAACCTAAACAGGCTGCAGTAGGGTGTTAATTGCTTTGGCCAGTTTCTTTCCCAAAATGGAGATAGGAAATGAAAATTCAAAGGTTTTAGATTATTAAAATCTGTTGGTTTGGAAATATTGGTGCATCTAAGGTGGGTGCTGAGGTGTGGATACACCTGAGCTGCCTTCAAGCCAGCTGAGCTCTCCTTAATCCTGATGTCAAATTTTTAATGAACCTGAAAAGCAATGTCTCCTCCTCCTCAGACAGGAGTTAAGGCAGAAAAAGGGAATGTTTTAGTTGGGATGGGGTGGGAGCTGAGCAGCAGATGTGGAGTGAAAGGTTTGGCTCAGGCTCAGGAGCAAAGGGGAGGATTTAATCTCCGGCTGGGAGTTCTGGAGGCCATTGAGCCACACACTCTCTTCTTGTTCTCTGCCTGATTCTCCCCAGGCTCTCCCTGCAAGTCTCTCCTTAACTCAGCCCTTGACCAGTGAAGGCCTCTTTTTCCTCCCAGGTCATTGCAAGGAGATCCTTGTCTCCACTGTGGTTCTCCTCAGTTTATTTCAGCTTTGGAAATTTTAGAGCAGACCTGATGAGAAGAATTTTGGGGGGTGATTGATGAGAAGCTCATGGATATGTGCACTGGAAAGCCGGAAAACCCCCATGGCCTGGTCTGATCCATCAGCATGGCCAGCAGGAAAGGGGGGAATTCTGTCCCTCTGCCCCTCTCAGGTGGGACCTCACGTGCAGAGCTGCCTCAGCCCTGGGCCCAGCACAGGGAGGACATGGAGCTGCTGGAACAAGTCCAGGGGAGGCCATGGAGATCCTTTGAGGGCTGGAGCCCCTCTGCTCTGGAGCCAGGATGGGAGAGCTGGGGGTGCTCTCCTGGAGAAGAGAAGGCTCCAGGGAAACCTCAGAGCCCCTGGCAGTGCCTAAAGGGGCTCCAGGAGAGCTGGAGAGGGACTGGGGACAAGGGATGGAGGGAGAGGACACAGGGAATGGCTTCCCACTGCCAGAGGGCAGGGTTAGATGGGAGAATGGGAAGGAATTCTTGGCTGTGAGGCTGGTGAGGCCCTGGCACAGGGTGCCCAGGGCAGCTGTGGCTGCCCCTGGATCCTTGGAAGTGTTCCAGGCTGGGTTGGATGGGGCTTGGAGCATCCTGGTCTGGTGGAAGGTGTCTCTGCCCGTGGCAGGGATGGAACTACCTAAACCCAGGTTTCTCTCTGGCTTTAAATAATTTCCATGGCGTCAGATCATCACCAAGGAGCTGCAAATGAACAGGGCTTTGTTTACTTCCCTTTTTGTCCAGGTTAACTGAGTCAGTTGGAAAAATGAGGAGTAGAAGCAGCATTTCAGGGGCTGTATAATCTCTGCAGCTGGCTAAGAGATCTCTTGCTGGGACTTTGTTGTTATTTTAGAGAATTGCTCTTAAAATTTTTTCCTTTCTTATTTTCCAGCAGAACAGTATCACACAAAGAGCTGCCATTAATTTTTCAGTGAGCTTGGGTACTCCACGTCCTTTCCCACTGGTTTTGCATCCTACATCAGATCTGATGCTCTTTTTTTCCCCTTATTTAATTCTGGTGCACAGTTCTCTTAAAAGGATAAATTTTATTTTTTTTAATACCTCCTGGGTAACAAGAATTCAACAAATGCCTTAACTATGTATTATCTTGGCATGATGTAGCAGCACTGTGGTTGTGGCCTTTATTTTTATTTGGCAGAGATGCACAAATAACATTATATTCATGTATTCCAGTTCATAAAATAGGAGGAATTTTCTCTGCTTTTTAAAAAATGAGCTTTCTTGGTCTTTGGTTGCACAGAGTGATGTGACTGTACTGTGCTATGAGCTTGCAGAGCTCCCCCAGTGAAAAGAAAAGATGTTTAAAGAAAAATATAAGCAGTTTAAAACAAAATGTGTATGTGGCATACAAACTCATATTTTTTTTTCCTGTGAAAGAAGATTTTTGTAAAAACTTAGCCTATACTTTTTTAGCTCACCCCAAATCAGTTATCACCCTGTATTCTGTATATCAGTAGCTTTGGTAATGGAACTATAAATTGCAGTCCCAAATCAGAGTTTTCTTCTCTTCAGAGGTTGAAATAGCAGTTGAATATTTGCTTACAACCCCTCTGAGTATAATCACCCAAAACCTGAAGAGATGGAACAGGCAGGAGGTTGAGCAGGACCCAACCCACTCCGTAAGATGAAGTCTTGGATGGTCTCTCAGACTGATGGAACAGGAGCAGTGCTGCAGTTCAGGGCATTCCCAGGAGGCTTCCAGAATTCTGATCCATGATAAGCCAGGCCTGGAGGTCTTTGCAACCTGCTCAGTCCCCATGGGATGGTCAAAAGCCTTGACACCTGACACAATGCATGAAATGGCAGGAGAGCCAGATGGGAGAGGCTTTGGAGCCAGCTAGGAGGGCTTTAAGTGACAGGCCTGTGAAGTACAGACTCTCTGTGCTTAAATCAGTGTTTTACACAAGATCATTCCTTTAGAGCCCCTTTTCTTTGCTCTTAAAGGTAGAACTGCCATAGATGACAATGGTAGATAAAAAGAAATATGAAGACATCAACTTATTAAGACATAAGTTGGTTTTCCTACTCACTATCCTGTTACAAGAAAGGACAGATGTTGTTCTTGGGGCATGGATTCATCGTGACCTTTGCACTAATAAAGGGAGCATTTTACCAAAATAACATTGTAATTGCATCTATTAAAAAAAATAAAATGAAATATAAAATAAAATTTTAAAAGTAGAAACTTTCTAAAATAAGATTTTAAAAGTGAAACTAAAATGTTAAAATAAATAAATAAATAAATAAATAAATAAATAAATAAAATCAAATAAATCCCCCTGATTTAAATAGTGGTTGACCTCCAGGTCAGATGACCTCCAGGAGACCTTTCCAATCTAATTTATTGCCTAAGAATGATTTTGGGGATGGTTTACAATAAGAGCAGAAATGACAGGGGTGGGGATGAAGGGCATGGACATGTTGCAGGTTGCTGTACAGCAGTGTTTGAGCCATTATCCAGTGGGATCTCATCAGTGGGTTCTGGGATGCTCTCATTCATGTGTTCCCTGACCCTGCAGTGAATTCATGGCTTGGGAGGGAAAAATTGGGTTCAGGTTAGAAATGGAACATAAAACCCCCATCCACCTGTAGGTGAGGAATATCCATAGACTGTTCCCAGCTTTCTCCCAGGGAATAAACAGGAATACAGCTTTGCTGTCTGTCTTCCTTTACTCCTCCTGTAAAGCAAGATCATCCTGTGGGGAGTTGGATTTGCCACTTCCAGTAACCTCTCTCAAGAGCTGCCATAAGAATTTCCACAAAACCTCTGCTGCATGTCCAAATGATTTATATTTTAGTTTTGATAGAAGGAAGGGAGAAAGTTGGAGGTAATAATTAGATCTGGCTTTCCCATCTATGGTGGAGGAGAAAGTGTGGAAGCACCTCCTTGTCCCACCATGCCCGAGGTTTGTTGGGTTTCCCAATTCCTACATAACTCCGGCTGTCGGTGCCACGTCGCTGGGCATCTGTCACCAGAAAAGCACAGCTGCATCATCCAAACTGTCACTTAGAACTCCAGCTTCTAAATCCCTGTCATTACTGGTTAGGTTTGTTTGGAAGAAAAAACTTGTGGAAGCTTTGTTTAACTTGACAAACCTGAAAAAAGTATTTAATATGTAGATTGAGCGTGTTTGTTGTCGAGGCTCTTAGGAGAAAATGTAAACTGCAATGAGGAGCTTTTGCAATTGTTTATTTTTTTTTTCCTTTTTGACTGGAGCCAGAAGTTAATAACCCAAATTTTTGGTGAGAAGTGGCTCTTTTGGAAGAGGGAATGGGGATTCTGCAGCTAAATGGCATCTTGCACACTTCTGCATGCAGATGTATTTCCATGTGCATGGCTCCTGAGCTGCAGGCAATGGGATTTTGCTGGCTTTGGATGAAATAGGGATCCGAGCTCCTTCCTTGCGGACAACATTTCTCTTGCCCATAGGCTGATGCATCTGAGATCATGTTTTTCAGATCCAAGTTAGTTTTGGCTTAGTATCAAACCAAAAAAACCTCAAAAGCCAAGCATAATATTGGGCTTGTTCTGCCGAGGAAGAAATTTATATAAGTAGATGAAACAAGGCTAAAACTTCTTTGTGTGGGTACCAAGGCTGAAGTCCCTGGTAAAGCTGTGTTCGTTGAAGCTCGGTATCAGGTCAATTAATTAATGATGCTTTGATTTTTCCCTTGCAGAGCTTATGTTGAAAAATACCTCCTGGAGAAGTCCCGACTGGTCTATCAGGAGCACAACGAGCGGTGGGTGCCTCTGTTTTGCCCGAGGCTTGGGTTTAACTCCTAGATGTGGCACAGATAACTTAAATCCCTCTTGGAGCTGGCACGGGGGATCAGGATTTTCATGCTCTTAACCCTGTGCTGCAAAGATTAATGATGCATTTTATATTTGGATGTTTTGTTGTTTAGGGAGAAATGTGCAAATGGAGGGAATAAACTCCATTATTTTATCAACAGTCTTTGAGTTACCATGGAATTTTAGAATGGGTTGAATTGAAGGACCCTTGAATATCCTCTTGTTCCAACCCCTGCCGTGAGCAGGGGACCTTCCACTACAATATTGTTACATTTAATTTAATTTTCATTGTCTTTATGGCAGATAGATTATTATGTACCACTTCATTCCTGTGCCACTTGTGAACTGCTTAATATGTCATTTTAGGAGAGAAACATGGTATTTTCATTCTTTGCAGTTCACTGACGCTTTCAGAAGAGCCTCTAGAAAGAGCCAAAATTATATACAGAATGAACTTATGTGAAGTATTTTCTCCTAATTTGCTGCATATTCTTTGTTGAATATTCCCCTCTCAGTAATTATTATTTCACTTTTAAGTAATTTTGACGCCTTTAGTTGTCTTTCAACTCTTGGCACTTCTGACTGTGTTTCGCTTTGGAGACAGATGTGCGAGTTTTCTGGAATGCTCCAGGGCTTCTCCTGGAGTGAAAGAGCATCTACAGCCTTGACAAATGTCCTCTTGGGTGTTGCAAGATGATTAAACTTGGATCCTCTTGGAAAACATCCAACATAAAAGCACAGTTTTAATTTTAGAAAAAAATGATGTTAATCTGTGTTAGAGTTGTCTGGAAGCAGAACAGATGAGTCCCTAGGGGTGGGTTTAGCATTAGTGTTATTCAGGTATTTTGAAAATTTGAGTTTGAATACTTGAAGATTTTTCAGTCATGTCTCATGGAACTGCAACTGCAAAGTCGTTGCCTTTTTAATGGTAATAAGGTATGAAAAATTAGAATTTATGCATTGCAAGGAAATATGTTGTGGTAAAGGAGGTTGGGCTCTAATAAAGGAGCTGGGGACAGTCATGCTCTGCTCTCAGGGAACAAGGAACAGGACAAGGGGAAGCAGCTTCAAGCTGTGCCAAGAAGGGTCAGGTTGGGCATTGGGAGGAATTTCTCCTGGGACAACGTGGTCAGGCATTGGAAGGGGCTGCCCAGGGATGTGTGGAGTCCCCGTCCCTGGAGGTGTCCAAGGAATTCCTGAATGTGGTGCTCTGGGCTGGGAACAAGGTGGGGTTTGGGCACAGCTTGGACTCGATGGTCTGGGAGGTCTTTTCCTACCTAAATGATTATGGGATTCAGTGAAGTATGTAGGCATTGCACGTGGTTCTGAAGGAAAACCTGATCATCCCAGCTAGAAATTCTTCAAGTAGATTCTGGGGCAGTGGCTGTCCTTGGATGGAGAAGAGGGATCTCATTGTCCGTGACAAAATTGAAATATCTGTTCCATCCCTGCACAGCAGGTACGGGCCAGCTCTAAACAGTGTCAGACCTGAGCTTGAGAGCTGGAAAATCAGGTTGGGAGGTTTCTGAGTGCCTCTGCTCAGTGCTGCTGGTCATTTTCATGTCTAACAGCTTTTGTTTTTCATTTGTCACCAGGAACTACCATGTATTTTATTACCTCCTGGCAGGAGCGAGCGAGGAGGAGAGATCAGCATTTCACCTGAAGCAGCCAGAGGAATATCATTACCTTAACCAGGTGGGAGTGCTATACAGGAATACAATCCGTGGTCTTGCCTTTTCTTCTGCTGGTATTTAATGCTAATAAAGAAGAGATGTGGAGTAGTAAAAGTGGGGTTTTTTAAAGGTGTGGAGTAGTAATAGCTGGTTTTAATGGTTTATAGGAAGTCTTCCATCACTGGAATAATTCTGCATTAGCAATCTGAACACCTGTTAGTGTTTCGGGGAAAAAATAATCAGTGTTTTCTGTACCTGGGATATGTTAAATATATTGAGTTTTTGATTGCTGGAGGGAGAAACAGTCAGAATTTCCTGCTCTCTGTGTGAATGTCATTTACTCATTAATATCTGTCTCCTGAGCAGGAGAAAAGGGATAGAGTGGCATACTGGGATATAACATCTTGCATGAGGTAGTCCTAATTCTGTAGCTTCTGGCTGGCTTTTAGCACAACCCTTTGACTTTAGCAATAGAGCAAGTCTAATATAACTAAAACCACAGCAGCCTGAAAATCTGGGAATTAATGATGGAGAGGTGTTACCAACAGCCAAATAAACTTGGTTTACATGATGATAATTTTATAATAAACTGATTTACTTCAGGTATTTAGGCAGTTATACAGTGACTCTTGCAAGTAGGGACTTCAAAAAGACCAAAAAGAGGAGGAATATGTGGAAGAGGAGTTAAGTTACATGTTGATTTTAACTAATTGCAATTTTCTTGGTGCTGAAACATGAGGAGCAATAAAGAGTGATTTAACCCCTAAACTGGAGAGAAACTTGGACCCACAGCCCAATTCAAATAGCCTTTAGTCTTGTTAAAAATATAACTTCACTCAGGAATAGCTCTCAATTACCAGGGACTTTTTAAGGATTTTTAAAGCAGGCAATCAACACCAAAATCCATTGTATATTAACGACTCCCACACACCCATCACAGGATTGGGAACTATGCCCACGTGAGGAACACTCCGAGGGCTGGGGGCTCTTTGCTGGAGGCTCTGTGCCTCAGGTGTTGGTTGGAGAACGTGCTATGATCTCCAGCACCATCTGTGCCACAGTTTTGCAGTGGGAAGATGCCAAGATGGAATGTTTTGTCAGATTCCCAGGTTGGGCCATCCAGTCACTTTCTGTTAGTTGAAAACATTGCTTTTAATATACAGTCCTTTTACATAGCAGTTTAAGAGCATTTATATTTGAAGGAAAATTAGAAATCTAATGGCACATAGTGTGAGGAACCAGTAGGAATATTATAATTTAGGGTGAAATGTTTATTTTATTCTAAATTAAGGTGCTGTGGGGCAAGTAAGCAGAAGTCCAGTGGATCAGGGAAGCAGACTCTAGTCTTCCCTGAACACAGTGTATGGACAGTAGTGACACTCTGAGTTTTTGATAGGTTTTAAAATAATTTTTTAATAATTAGGATTAGAGTTTTAACACTGACAGCTACGGAAAAACAGTGCCTTTAGATGTGGTCTGGGCATGGTTTCACATGAAAACCATCTGACAGTACAGTAGCAGGTCTTCCCTGCCCTGCAGGAGAAAGGAAGAAAAAAATAAGGAGAAAAAGGAAAAAAGAGATGGTAGAGAAATGGAACAAGAAACTTGGGAAACATTTAAGAGAAATAAATATAAAAAGACCCTTGAACATTTGCAGTCTCTTCTTAAGTGTGTCCTGGAGAAGACTCTGCCTTTTTAAAAGGAGAAAGAACCAGCTCAGACATGAACTGCTTTACTGAAAATTAAATATTCATATAGAGAAGCCATAAAATATTGAACCAGGCCCCTGAAGTGAAGGAGTGACTCAGTCCTGAATCAGGCTTTACTTTCCTCCTCCCAGGTTCCTCGGCTCTTCTGTTATGCAAAACAAATGGGGAGTTTGCTTTGCAGATGAGAAATAATCTATTCAGATACTTTTCCAAAATCTGCTCTGTAAATGCAGGGAGCAGATTGAAAATAAAGATTTCAATTTATTTTTAAATGCAAATTTACTCAAAGTATCCCCTGAGTATGGGGGACTTTTCCATCTCTCCCCCAGTGGCAGGTGCACCCAGTGCTGCACACCCTGCAGCTCAGTGAATATTTTCTGTGCTGGTTGTTAACTTTCATCCATTTTGAAATCACTTACAGGTTTAGATCCTTATTTTCAGCTCCTCAGGAACTCCAGTGCAGTCTCTCTCCCTCTCGGGACTGGTCACTGACACATGCTTTGACTTCTCTCAACTCCATCTCTGTCTGATTGGAAAAAGACATAATTTCCTAAAAAGCTTTGGAGTGTTGCTTGGAGAATCTCACTTTTGCTGTACTTGTGTTTGTCTGGAGCAGAGGTTGAGAGTAGAAACAAACCAAATCTGTTCTTCAGTGGGATTTTGGCATCAGTGGCTCTTCAGCTCCAGATAAACTAAGGGTTTCCCCAGCTCTGTAAGAGAAGAAAAGGTTTTAGTATCCATTAGGATTATTGCTGAGAGGGCCTCGCTGATGCACTGTGAGCAGGAACCAGCACCAGGAATGCAAGAGCATCATAAATCTTCCCTTAAAACAAAACTAGGGAATGACTCTGCAGAATAACAACAATTATTTTCCTGCTTAGGGAGCAGGTCATCGAGGTGATTTGGGGTGGGAACACCACTTAACCCACTCTGCCTTGCTTTCAGATGACAAAGAAACCCCTCAGACAGAGCTGGGATGATTATTGCTATGACTCGGAGCCGGTCAGTACAAGAACCTGCCTCTTCCGTGTTGCTGGTGCAGGGCTGCTCTCACTTGAGTGTTTTAGGGACACAAAGAAAGCCAAATCCAACGAAGTTTAACCCATTAACCACCCTTTGCCCTGGAGTGGTGTTGCTTGTGACAGTTAAGATTTTTTTCCCTTGCCCTTTTATGGTTCCTTCCATCTGGAAAGCTTCTTCAGCAGTTGGAGATGGTGCTCTCTACAGTCATCTCAGTTTTAGAAAACTAAGGGGGTTTTCATTCCTTCCTGATGGAATACGTGATGGTTTATGGAAATTGTGATGTGGCAGCAATGTGAAAATTGAAATTCCATTCCAATAAAACAGCAAATCAGTGTCTTGAAGCCCCAAGAGATAGATCAGCTCATGCTGGTTGTAGTGGTGTATCTGCTCTCCAGCTTCCAGGAAAAAACAAACTCGAAAACATCCCTCCAGCCATCTGTGAGAAAATCAAATCCTGACATTGTTCAGAGTGCAAAAACAATTCCTTCTCCTAAAATACTTCTGCTGACACGATCATCCTTTCCAAATGGATCGCCCCAAAAAAGGGAATGGAGAAGCTTCTCCCCCTTCCCCGCTCCTCCCGCGCCGCCGACGTGCTCTGGGTGTCTGCGTGTCTCATGGTGCTCCCCGTGGGTGTGTCCTGCATGTGGAAGCATGTTTGGCATCAGCTGCTTGTCCTTCCTGCTAGTTTTCCCATGTGCTTGATGATTGCCAAAGTCTTCATTCATCTGGAAGAGTAAGAGGTGATCTGGGAAGGAGCTGGGATTCACTCAGGCTAAACAAGTGTCTTAACAGCAACATTTCCCTGCAAATCCTTAGGAGGGGAGGAGGCAATTGCCCTCACAAGGTTAAAAATATTGAATATTGGATTGGCATCCTTCATCCATCAGCATCCTTAGGGGTCATGCAGGAGCAGGGAGTGATGAGCAGATGCTGTTCTAGACCTTAATACCCTTTAGAAGTTGGAAAGCCCTTAATTGCTTTGGGAATGGGTTGGGACAATTTGCTGAAGGAATTAAAATAAAAACAACCCTAAAATTTAGTACCTTCTCCTGGCACGACCAAGAACACCCTGCCAGCCAGTGGGCTGCCACGTCTGTGTCCTCACTCTGTGCAAGAAAACCATGTGTCATTACCATTTGGCTGTTTATTTGTTGATTTATTTAGGATAATTTTATTTGTGATCATTTTCTGTGACAGTCCTGGTAAATCACATCTTGACTTTAGTTGATAATTCACTCTTAAGCCTGCCCTGGATTTCTCCCCATACCCATGGACTCAACCTGCTGCAGACACCAACTTTATAAAGAAACTGTTTTATCCTCTTTAAATTTTCCATGGAAATCCATGGATTGCTTCGATGTGAGTGTAGGAAGCAGGGGACTCACTTTTGCTGGGAAACTAATTGCTCTGGCAGGATATTAACAGCAAGTTAGGTCTGTGGGGATGGACTTTGTGATGCTTGTCTGCTCTAATATCAAGGACACTCCTCTATTTTACAATTATCCTTCATTTATCATCCATTAGGAAGCGGTGCCGTGCTGGAACACTGCAGAGAGCATCTGCTTTTAAGTAGAGAATTTGCTAAAAGTCTTTCCATGCGGATTAATGAGTTGGGCAATTGTTATGTAAATCATTAATTAAATTGCCTTCGGCGTAGATTGTGCTACTTCGGAGCTGTCCGGGGTATTTTGCTGTTGACTCATGACTTAATTTTGAAGGAATGATGCCAGAAAATGAAAATGTCTCCTGGAATGTGGAGTGCCACTAAAAGCACCACTTGGTGTCTTTAAAAAAAGCTTTAACCCAGCCTAATTTGCAGGATTTGTGGGTGTGTTGTTGTCCTGCCAAGTCCAGGTCCTGCCAGAACAACGGTGGGAAGTCCTGCTGAGTTCTCAGTTTAAGTGCAGTGGCTGAGGAAGCCAGGGTTGGAGCTTAGGAGGGACAAGGTCTTGTCCTGAGGTTTTGTGGTGTGAATAATCAGTGCTGGTGTCTGTGATGTCCCTGCTCTTGGTGATGCCCTTGTTGTGTTCCTTTGGATAGCTCTGGAACAGGGTCATTTCCAATCACCTCCTAAAGGAAGGTGAAAATGCCCTTTTCTAATGACTGTTTCCTAAAACAGGCTGGTATTTTCTCCTGGAATTTCAATCCCTGCCTTCATCGATGCTGTGCATGGTTTTAAATGGTTTTACTGTTCAACAGCTCCAAATTCACTTTGCCCATGGAGCATTAACTTGTCCCTGAGGACAATTGATAAAAAAAATTTCGATTTTCTTGTCCAATTGCATTTCTCTGGCTTCTAGTGCAGTTGTGTGGGAGTCCTCTATGTTGCAATAAATATTTTAAATACATGAACAATATAATAAATAATAATATCAACATTTAAATATATAAATAATATAAACAAATATATATCTTAAATAAGGGTCTTCCACTCTAATTATAACTGTGGCTGTAATGATGCTCTGGAGTGGGATGAAGAAGTTCGTTGATATGGTTGTGAGGCTTTAAATGCTGTAAAACACAAAGCTGATACTATAAAATAACTTCATTCTGTGTATTCTGTATATCAGTGAGTACAAGTGGCTTTTCAGTGATTCACATTAACCCTGTTTAATGCAGACTTTCCTAATTATTTGTGCAAAATTTTTGAATATTTGCTTGTGTGATAAATATGATGTTCAGGAAGTGATCAAAATAGCCTATGTGCTATTGATCAAATTAAATGATCAAATTAAACTATGTTTAATTAATTCCAACTGCAGCTGCAATTTAAATTTTTATTATTTTAATAAACTTTTAATAGAATTTTACAGAATTTTTATTTATATTTACTTACACTTTGATTAAGTTTTTGAAAGTCTCTAATTACTTGTAGAAAGTCTTGATTTAAGTGTTAGTAAAATACTCTGAGGTTTAAAGAAGCATGATATTGTGTGATACACAATAATCTAATTTTGATTCATAGATGGGTAGTTTTTATAGGCAGCATGGGTAGAATATTAAATATAGGCTAGGAAGGCAGAGAGAAGAATAAATAATCCATGGGAGGCTTACAGTGAGCCAAAGCAGGAGAAATTTGGCATTAATGATTTATATATTAATTTAAAGAGCATTTCTGTTCCCTAAATATTGGTGCAGGACAACTTTGGTTGGGTCTGGAATGTCACTGGATTTTTCTGAACATCAGTGACTGATATCAAGGAAAAACTAAACTGTTCAGGCACATGAACTTCCAAGAAATACAACATCCTGGATTTCAAAGTATCCCAATTTTGAAATAACTTCTTGCTAGTTCAAATAAAGTTACTGAAAAATATATTTAAAGCTTTGCCTTTCCCACACAGGATTTAATGCAGTGCACTGATCATTTGCATGAAGTTACCTGAATTCTATCTAAAAACTGAAATTCCTCTTTAGTTTTAGGACTGAATGTGGAATAAACTGCCTGTAAATGTAGAACAGATTTCATCTTGTTGTTATTTCCCATCCTTTTTGTGTATGAGGTGTCCCACACTGACCAACTCACCGTGCTGTTGGAAGGGGGTGACTCACCTCTTTCCTTAGAGGTTAAACCTGGGAAACAAGGATGTATCTCCAGAAAAATATTAGCCAAAAAATGTTGTACTTCCAGTGCCAGGTTGGAAATGTTGCTGATAAAAGACCTGGAGATTAGTCAGTGATATTTATGAAGCACTGACTCAGCCATCTGGACCTGATCTGGTGTTAATTTGTGTCAGTGCTTCCTCTGTGTGTTTGATCCAACAGGATTGTTTCTCCGTGGAAGGGGAGGATCTGAAGCACGACTTTGAGCGGCTGCAACTCGCCATGGAGATGGTGGGGTTCCTGCCCAAGACACGCAGACAGTGAGTTTATTTTCCATTTTAAGAGCTTGGAGATTATCCTGGTTAATGTCACCTCCACTGGCAGGACATTGTCCAGAGATGCTGTGGCTGCCCCATCCCTGTCCCACGCCAGGTTGGACTGGGCTTGGAGCAATCAGGTCTAGTGGAAGGTGTCCCTGCCCCTGGCAAGATGGACCCAGATGAGTTTAAGGTCCCTTCCAACCCAAACCATTCTGTGATTCCATGATCATTGCTGTACTTAACAATTCTCTTCATGCAAATGGAGCGTTGGCAGAAGTTGACATCTTGAAGTCGTTCTCAAGTGTTCATTAATAATCTCGCCTCACTCTGCATGTCATGAATCCAGAGCTTGGTTTAATCAGAAGTCCTCATCATCCCTCATCGAACTTAACCCTTTGCATGCAATTCTAGGTCTGTAGACTCATTTCCAACTGGCCTTTTTCACTAATTCACTGGACATGCTCGTTTGAAAATTGGACTTTAGCTGGGTTGCAACACCACTGACACCATGGAATTAGAGGGTTCATAAGGGTTATTTCCAACCAAACCCACAAAGTAATCCCTCCTGTGTTGATTTTTGGCTTGAAAGGCTTGAGTATGTTGGGAAGAACTTGACATAAAAAATTGCCTCAAAGATATTTTCACACAGCTGAGAAATTTTGGAAGCTCGTCCTTTATCCCTTACTTGGAACAAATCAATTATGAAATTAAAACTGCTTTTTCTCTATCTTCCCCACGCATGTGGATAAACTTGAGGACCCAGACTTGTGTGAATATGTTCTGTGTCAGAGGCTGCTTTATCAGGTTTCAGGACAAGGTTTGTCTAAAGCCTGTTGAGGGGTTTAATTGCCTGAGCAAAGCAATCAGAAAGTGTCAGGACTGAGCAGGGTCGGGTGATGCAGTAAATTCTCACTTCTGATTTACTGTGCAATGATTTTTCTTGGCACACAAGTTGCTCCTGGTAAATTTTGCATGTCAGAAATAAAGTGGATTTTTCACTACACAAGCAGATTTATTTTGCTTGGCATTATACAACTGCAGCACAAATAAGGAATCACCTTCAGCTCAGATATAGGAAGGATGTTTTAAATACTACTATACTTTTAAAAGTAATTTCTTTATAGCAAAACATGGGGTTTCACCTTTGTGGAAACAGAGAAAAGCAATTTTTATAAAATTGCATCTTGAAATTCACAACAAGGAGTCAGTATCCCTGTTTTGGAGATAAGGGAGGACTTGGAGAGGTGAAGGTGTATTGTCCAGAAAAGCTGGTGGCATAGCTAGGAATCACATTTGGGTTTATTCATTTTTAGCTCCCAGGGGAGTGTAGAAATAGGGACAAACACGGTTTATAGCTGAAGTCAGCCATGGCTCAGGAGCTGGGCTTGATGAACCTTGTCGATCCCTTCCAACTCAGGATATTCTTTGAGTGTTTGAGCCTATTTTTTTTGGAGGGGAGATAACTTAAAAATGACCAAATTCCCTCCAAAATAGAAAAATTGGTTGGATAAATTTACCTGAAGTGTAACTATTTTTCTTTGCCTCAGTTTCTTAGATATTATAAAAACATTTATGCTGTTTCGTACAGTCTTTTGTTCCTGGCTGGGACTAGATCCAAAAAGTGACAAAAACACGTGTCCCAGGGAACTAAGAGGGATCACCTGCATGGCCATGCCCACTCTACCCCTTAATTTAGGAAATTGTATGATAAATATTTAATCTAGATACCAAGATTACTGGAGGATTTCTGTTTTTCTTACAACATGGGGTGTAATTTTGTAACTGTGGGTTTGATGTGTTAAAGAATTTTTAAGGAAACTGCACAGATGCAAGTTTGGTACTTGACTAAATGAAAATCTTTTTGACATGAGGCAAAGTGAATGCTTTGGATTGAAAATTAGAAGAATGAGCCAAAGAGAGACATGGCCCTTGGGGGTGAAATTTGCTTTTTTGTTCAATGTATGAAAAACCTAATGAAAATGGATTCTCTCTGTTTAGGATTTTCTCTCTGCTTTCGGCGATCCTGCACCTGGGGAACATCCGGTACAAAAAGAAAACCTACCGGGATGACTCCATCGATATCTGTAACCCTGAAATACTTCCTGTTGTGTCAGAGCTGCTGGAGGTAAGGCTCTGCTTTCCCCCCTGAAACTTTCACACCAAACAAGCCACCTCTGATTTAGGACACAAAATATGTGCAATTTATTTCCAGTTTCACCAAAGAGTGAGTTCTTGTGTGTTTCCATTCTTATGGGCTGTTACGTTTGCCAGGGAAAAGGTACAGGAACTTTCTTTAAGAGGTTTTTAATGTAGGGTTTTTGGCCCTACTCTTCAGCTTCAGGTTTCATTGACTGAAAATCCTATTTCTGTGATTAAATGTGAAAGGTTGCAAGGTCTAGATGCGAAGCAAACCTGCTGTCCAGCACAGCAGTGTCTTTGATTGCCAGCCATCAGCTGGCGCTCTCAAATCTGATCCAGAGTCTGTCTGAGGAACTTGAGCACTTGTACGACCATAACTCTATGTTTTGGTTCCATGAGGCTGTAGGAAATGCTGAGCTCCCTCACAGTGTTTTTTGTCTGTTATTACCTGCCAGGTTCCACAAGGGTTGGATTTGAGATGCTGGAGGCCCATCTCATCCCTCTAGTCCTTATTTATGGGCCTGTTATGGAGTTCTCTGTTGCATCTGTTGATTGTCTGCTGTTTAGGACCTGATACCTTGGCCTCTGTGAGCCACTGCTGTGCTGATGTCCCTTGGGAAGGGTTTGTAGGTCTCCACCCAGCTGGCCCAGGCCATGTCCAGCTCTCTAAATCAGTGCAAAAGCATTAAATAAGTTCTTAGGAGATCTGCTCTGTCAGCCCAAGCAAGTTATGAAGCTGTGGTACTTCTTTTCATGAGAAAAGTCTTGAGTGAGCCAACTTGTCCTGCTGGCCTTCAGCCTTCAAGAGCTAAACTCAAAAACCTCCTGACATGGATTGAAGTGGCCAGAAGCTCTCCTAGCTGTCTCAGTTCTCTTGAAATACTCTAAACCTCTTGCAACTGAAATGTTTTTCTTGCAGTTGATTATCTTTTATTTATCAACAATTATCTTTAGCCTTTTGTACTCCCTAGTTGGTCTGGGAGGTGAATTTGTGCTGATTTTATGGTCAAATTAGAAGGCAATTTGTCCCTTTGTGTACACGTGGTGCTCTTCCCATTCATTCCATTAAATAACTGTTGTGTTTTCTCCCTACCTAACTTGGGAATTGGCTCTCAGGGATTTTCATAGCACTTCATTAATGCTTTGAATTTAGGGAGGGCAAAGCTTCTGTAAAATATGGTCTGAGCAGCTGGATGCTCTTTGCATCTTAGCCTTGGAGATCACAGAAATAAACAGAAGGAAAATATGAGTGGGGAGGAGATTGTTGTTGATTTTACCCTGTTAAATGTGGCCAAGTCAGTTAAGTAATTGTTTTTTTAAAAAGTTTTGAGTAAGAGAGCGACTTAGAGATCTGAAAAAGTTCCAGGCTTTGGGTCTTTGCCTTTGCAAACAAACCCTTTTGCAACATTTGCACGTGGGGAGGTCATGGGGTGGTTTTTACACATGATTCTGTGAAATGAGGCATTGGCTGAGCCATGTCAATCCATCAGTGCCTTAATGCCATGGGCTGGAACAGCACCCTCAGGTATTGTCAACAAGATGTAAAAATAAATGAGTATATTTCTTTTTTACCATTTGAAAAAAAACCCAGAACAACCAAACCACTAGGATCTGATGTAGCTGAGCAAATGGATAGATTTCTATTAATCTTGGTAATTGTTTTTGCAAGTTAAATGACCGTCTAGAACATAAAATGCTTGTTAATTAAATTGGGACAATGCTTGCTGTATTGAGGTGGGATCTGATGAAATGCATCGCTGCGTTTGGGTAAGTGGTGTTTTTTGTCCCTTAAGTTGCATTTAGGTGAAAATTGATCCATGGAACTGGAAGTATCTGCTGCATCCAAGTGTAAACCTTTCAACAGACCCACTGAAATCAGCTGAAATAAAGGAAATAATCTCATTTTCAGACTTGATTTCCCTTTATGAAATGCCACGTTTCTCTTTGCAGACCTCAACAGATGTTGCTGCTTATTCAGGTTTGACCCAAAGGAAGAACCAAAGGGTTCAAACAGATGAAACATCATTACAAAGAGCAGCCACCACTCTTTATTCATTAGTTGGCTACTTACAACTCTCCCCATTAAGTACAATGAGTTCTATTCAGCCAGAGACCTAAAATACTGGTTAAAACATTTAACACTTTGTATTTTGACTCATTTGGGTAATTATTTTTATTACATTCTTTTTTTTCCTGGTCACTGAACAGTTTTGCTTTTCCCATTGTTGCTAAAATTATGAATTGGCTTGAAAAAGTTGTTAATCCCCTCTCCAGATCTTGGCATTAGATGCTAATAACTGAAAAATCATCTCAGAATAAAAGTAATATGAGTTGACAAAGAGTTGAACTTCCTTTCCTGTGGTCACTGGATGTTTGGTGGGACCTTCCAGAGCATAGCAAAGGGATGGAAGAAACTGTAATCTGACACTTCCTTATCTTGGGGGAACTTTTGGATTGATCTTTATACTCAAATGACTCATTGGATTTGTTTAGTCAGGGATTTGACATGGAAAAGAGGAGGAAAAAATCCAACTGGAGCTGCGTTGGCCATCTCTGAGAGCAGCCAAGAGGAGATGCAGAGGTGCTCCAGCATGGCTCCGATGGGGATGTAGCCTCCAAGGGCAGGAGGGGAACCACCAGCCTGTCTGAAATTAAAAATTTAGGCAAAATTAGGGTCTTCTCCCACTGCAAAGGAGAATCTGGCCCAAATTCTCGAGAGATGGTTGGTTTGTTTTGGAGCCTCTAATGATAACTGGGGGAATTTCCCTGATGCATCAGTTAATGCATCACCACTGCACAGCTATCCTCCCTGTGTGTAATGAGATTTGTGTCCCTATAAGATGAAGCTAATACAGAGATTTTTTTGAAGGAATCTGGGAGGAGATGATGATCTGCAATGGACCTGCTTTTTCTTAGCTATCAACAACCCCATCCACTATGATTTTGCTTTATTAAACCATCCAGGGCAGCATTTATGGAAACTGCAATATAGGATTTTGGCCAGACTCTACAGATCATTGTTTCATTTACAGTAAAACCCCGATTATTTTTTTTTTTTTCAGGAATAGACATAGCGTGTGGATTATGTGATGCTTTTGGCAGGTTTTTCAGGGCCTTTGTTTAAACTCTGCTGAAATGCTGTGCTGGGGAGTGATGTCAAGGCTGCCTGATTAATCAAGCAGACGTGGAGTCCTGTGCAAGCTCTGCAAATATCCCAGGGCCTGGGCAGAAATCATTGAGAGTTGTGCAAAACTGGATAAAACTTTTGTATTTCTGGTACAGAGATTGGAAAAGCTCATTTGTGGGCTTATTAGCAAAAATAATATATTAGAGATTATCTAGTTGACCTTAAAAGAGACTTTTTGTTTTTCATTGGAATAGTAGGAATATTTTAATTTAATTTTACTAAAATGGGAAATTATTTCTATGGATGAAGCATTGAGGAAGGAGATAAATTGTGTCTTTGCTCAGTGGAGCAGTTTTGTATTCAGCTTTTAGGTTTAGGTTACCTATCCTCAATGCAAATAATGGTAAACACAAGTTATCAAGTGTCCCAAATTAGTTTTGCCAGATCTCCCAGTGCACATTTGTGTTTGCAGCTAAAGCTGGCCTCTGCAGGAGATTTATGTGCTCAAGTTCTTCTTCCACTAAAAAATGGCCTTCAGCTTCCCAGAGGGATCCCACAGGTGCTGGGGCTCCTGTGATAAATGTCTTGGAAATTAATTGGGGAGGGGGTGAGGATTATGAAGCAGACAGTGCTTGCTTCCAGCTTTTTCTCTTGGATCTGTTTTGCAGATGATGTTTTGTAGAATCACAGAATGATTGGGGTTGGAAGTGACCTCCAAAGTTCATCTGGTCCAACATCCCTGCAATGTGTAGGGATATCATCATCAGGTGCAAAATTTTGAGCCAGAATTAGAATAAGAAAACTTCAGAGAATCACAGAATATGCTGAGTTGGAAGGGATGCACAAATACCATTGGGTGCAACTCCAGGCCCTTCACAGACACAGGTCCTGCACAGGACACTCCAACAGTCCCACCCTGTGTCTGAGAGCATTGTCCAAACACTCCCTGAGCTGTGGCAGCCTTGGGCCCATGACCATTCCCTGGGGAGCCTGTTCAGTGCCCCACCACCCTCTGGGGGAAGAACCTTTTTGCAATATCCAACCTAAACCTACCTAACACAGCTCCAGCCATTCCCTCGCATCCTTTCTAACTCTCTGGTTACTTGAAAGAAAGTCTGAGGAAAAACTTCAGCTCTTTTACAAGAACAGCTGATAGAAATCTGAGTTTATTTTCTGTTACTCCACACAAGGCATCTTTAGAGCGAGCACTCAGCGCTGAGATCCCTTTCTCAAATATGGAAGGAGAGACAAAACCTGATGTTTTCTTGCTCTCCAGCTGGAAATGGTTTGTTTTTCTTCAGCTGCTCTAACATAATACCCCAGAATTACTGGTGGAGCAATCTCTGCCTGCCTTGGCTCCAGCCCAGTCCTTGTTGGCTCTCTGTTCCTGCCATGCCCCACTGATGTTCCCAGCTGTGGCACTGCCAGTCATCCCTCACTGACTCATGGAGCTTGAGGCCTCCAGCCCTCTCTGGGCCCACTTGTGGCAACAAGGTCTTAAATCTGCATTTTGTCCCTGTAATTAAGATCTAAACTCCTGCAGGCCGTGTTTAAGAGGGAGAGCAGGCCATGCCCTTTAGCACCAGGAAGCAAAATTCCATGAAATGTGACCCAAGAGTGAAACTCCTAGGGCACAAAGTAAAAGAATAAGTGGTGTTCTCTTTGCTACTCTGCACCAAAGGGTGTCCCTATTTTAGTGTTTTACACTTACTGGAGGAGGAAGTATAGGATGTGGGGAAGCTGCAAGTGTCTCCATGTCCTCAGCACATGCTCAGTTTGTCTTTAGAAAGCTCCAGTGGCTCCTCCCTGGCATCAGGAGTCAGCTACTTTCATGCTGTGACCTTGAATGCAGATTAGGATGATTTAGTTGCACCCGTGGTGTTCATCAGAGGCAATGAAGGAATCGAGATCGAGCTCCACTAGGTGGTAACTGCAGGCAGGGGCTGGGGAGATGCAGGGATTCCCATCCTTGCCAAGAATGTTTTTGTACAATGAGGTGATTCAGTGGGATCTCCCTGGGTCGGGAGATGAAGGATGCACATCCACAGGTTCCCTCCATCCAGAGAGCAGGGGGAGAAAGAACCAGAATGACCGTGAGATGGGGATAGTGAGGGATGGTGTGGGTAGTTGTTTAAATTGCTTAAAATCCCTGTGTTTGCTGACAAATCTGGGACTTGGAAGTGTTTATGTTGTTGAGGAATATTTCTTTGGACTGTTTTGATTAGGAACCATCTGACACCCCTCTGCCTTGTTGCCTTGGATAATTAAAAAAAGATGGCATGCTGGCTGTGGGTTTGCAGCATCCCTGAAGTGGGATAATGGATGGTGTGAAACTCACTTTGTTCCAAGTTGTACAGTTGAGGGAGAGCAGCCGATGGTCCCGCAGTTGAGAGCTGCTGGAAAAGCGTCCACAGAGCTGAAAATTACAAAATCACATATTTTGGGGAATGTAGAGGAATAGAAACCAAATGTGAAATCATGCTGTGGATCTCTGGATGAATCGGGAGATTATTTTTTTCCCTGCTTGATTTTGAAAGGTAAAATTGAGTTGTAGGCACTGAGGGCTCCTGAGTAGTGTTGAGCATTAAATAAATGAACCTTGAAATGTCATTTCCAGTGATAGAAACCTTGCTGGCAGGTGACAGTCATATACAGGTGACTTAATGTATTCTGATTTCAACAGCGACAAGTTCTTGTTGCAGGAAGAATCTGTTATATAAAAACTCCCTGGGTTTTGTCAGGGAGACTCCCATGATAATAATTTTGGTAGAAGGAGATTGTTGTACAGAAGGGCATCGTTATTGCTATGGTTTGTGAGATTCCTGATCTTCCCCTGTCTTGTTTGCATTTCCTCTTCATACTAATTCCTGGATTAAACCCTGAAGTCAAAGTACATACATAGAATTGTTTTGGTTGGAAATGACCTCTAAGATGGTTGAGTCCAATTGTTAGACCCCTGCGTTTCACATTTTCCATGTCAAATCATAAATGGCTTCCCTGTGATAAAAATATGGCCTTGGATGGCTTCAGGAAAGTGGATTTTGAAGAGAGATGTCCAGAGGAGGTCTGGTGCCTGCATGCATTCCTTCAGGTAGGATAAGCAGTTTGTAGAGACTTCAGTGCAGCTTCTCTGTATCATCCACATCCGCTAATTCTGGGCTCCAAGATTTTCACCCAGACTCATGATGTCTGTTTTGACTTGGAAATTTAGTGAAGATCAGTCAATGACTCAAAGTCTTTAGGTCTAACTGAGTATTCTGGGAGAGAGGACACCTTCTGGATTCCTCAAAGTAAGAGGGTCTTGAAACAGATTGGGAAAGTGGCTTTCCCCAACAGTTGCAGGTACCACTTAATTTGTCAGCCCCATTTCCCTCTTTGCTGAAGTGTCTGTGTTTACACAACAGACTAATCTGAACAATATGAGTTTTGTTCTGCAAACCTGTAAGGCTGATTAGAAACTGTCACCTCACCAGGAACTGGGGCTTGGGGGTAAACATCCACTGCTAATAGCAGAGTAAATATCAGGTGCTTTCCCAAGGGTTTCTTCCTCCTTCTGACTCCTCCTTACCCTTAAAAGCAGGAAAAAAAACCCTCCTCCACTTGGATATCTCAAACTGATGACACTGCTTGGCTTATTCTAGAGTAATTTGTATGATTTCATCCTTACAATCCTAGAAAGTTGACTTATTTTGCCAAGAGAAAGTGTGGGAGGGAGGAGGTGCACTGGAAATAAGGAAACCAGTGGGAAATTGCTACAACTGGGATGTCTGAATGCAGAAAATCAGGTTCCTTTGAATACCCTGGTGTTAGGTTTCTGTGCTGGGTTTATGTGCTGAGTTGGCTCCTCCCAATGGCGTGTTTTTACCCATTGAACTTAACTCTGCAAGGGCTGGCAAAGGAGTTTAACATTTTTTAATTAAATTTTGAAATTTAAATGTGTTTCCACTGAATTTTAATTTTTTTACGTTTAAGTGTTAGCATTTTTAAACTGGATTTTAAATAAAAAAAAGATCATTAGAATAATCAACATCTGTACTTTTGTTTTAGGTGAAAGAAGAGATGCTTTTTGAGGCCCTGGTGACCAGAAAGACAGTGACAGTGGGAGAGAAGCTGATCTTACCATACAAATTGGCAGAGGTCAGTACATGATGTTTGTTATTAAAAGGCAACTCTTGGAATGGTTTTCAATACTTTGAGATGCACACTCAGAGTTTCTTTCCGTTTTTATTTATTTATGTCAGAATAATGTAGGAGAAGCTAATGGGTGTCCTAATCTAGGAAATTATTGACTTTTCTTCTATTCCATTCCTGGAAGGCAGGTTTGTACTTTATTCTGATGGTTGGTAAGTGCTTTAATGACTTGTGGTTGTGTGAGAGTTGTCCAAAGCACAGCTGTGCATTTCTGGGTGTGTATGTGGGTGCAGGTGTTCATCTCCAGATGTCATTCCTTAAGCTGTAGCACTTAGTCCACAGCAGAGTGCTGACTCAAGACTCCAGGAAATATTTGTTGCCTTCTTGAGTGTCTGTGTTAGTGGTGGTTCTTGTATGGCAGGAGCTGCAGATCTTCATAGGAGATTCCCAATAGCTTTTCTTCAGACCCCTCACAACCTGGGCCCTTGTGTGATGCTTTGGAGCAGCCATAACTCCATCAGCTTCTCTCAGACTCCAGTGTAGTTATATGGGATCTGAATGGGATTTTCAGGAATTCTGAATTCTATTCTGTGGCTAGTAAAGAGAAACAAAATTTTCCTCTTATATTCTTCGAAGTACCTAAGTTCTGTTCTGCTGAACTACTTGTTTTGGCTATTTCTGCCTCTAATCTTCTTGTATCTCCCAGATTAGGAACACTGAGCATCACACCGCACTTGGTCCCTCCATTCCCTCTTGTTGTAGGGTTCTGTGAGAATTTACACAATTTACACAATTTACACAATTTAGAACCTTGAATAGCATCTCAAGAGCAGCCTGTTGTGTCACAAATAAGTAAACAGTGTTGTCATTGGGGTCAGCTGGAGATATTTTGACTTCTTTTTCCAGGGGGGAGAAAAAAGTATATTTTCTTCCACTCTGTGGATGTGTTTAAGCTCAGTGACTGTTACTGAGCTTTAATCTTTAGAAGTGAAGTGTTGCCTTTGTGTGAAGGTGAAATGTGCCCTAACAAAGGGCACGCAAGGGCTGTCACTGTGTCTCTGTGATGGACATTTAATCAATGTGGTGTTTCTAATTTTTTCCTTCATCTTAGGCACAGACATTAAAAAAAAAGGCTGGAAAAGTTTAGAACTGATCTGTAACTACCCTTCTGCTGGAGGGTCTTTAGAATCATGGTATCATAGAGTGGGCTGGGTTGGAAGGGACCCTAAAGATGAACTTGTTCCAAGCTCCTGCCGTGGGCAGGGTCACCTGCCGCTGGAGCAGGCTGCTCCAAGTCCCATCTAACCTGGTCTTGGACACTTCCAGGGATGGGGCAGCCACAGCTGCTCTGATCAACCTGTGCCAGGGCCTCACCACCCTCACAGCCAACAATTTCTTTCCAGTATCCCATCTAATCCTACTCTCTGTCAGTTTGAAGCCATTTCCTCTTGTCCTGTCCCTCCAGACCCTTGTCCCAAGTCCCTCTCCAGCTGTCTGGGAACCCTTTTAGGCCCTGGAGCCTTCTCTTCTCCAGGCTGAACAATCTCAGTTCTCTCAGCCTTTCCTCACACCAGAGCTGCTCCATTCCTCTGATCACCATGGTGCCTCCTCTGGATTCTCTCCAGCGGCTCCAAGTCGTTCCTGTGCTGGGCTCCAGTGCTGGGGCAGCTCTGCAGGTGGGGTCTCACCTGAGCAGGGCAGGCAAAATCCCCTTCCTTGACCTGGTGCCCAACATCTGTATTGTATTGACACAGCTGGGAACAGTCTTACCTTGATGCTCTTTCTGTTGAGTTGGAAGAAACCTCTTTAGAGCTAGAGTGGCTCAGCACGAGTTTCTCAAGTGCTTTCCCAAATGTTTTTGGTGATATGGCTGCTCCCAAATCTCAGGTGTCCCCTTAGAAAGATTTATCACCAATATCAGTAGAAGAAAGGAAAGATCAGGGTGTGGTGGCTGTGGGGGAAGACAAAGGAGTGCAAGGCTCCTTAGGGAGTGGTTGATGTGATCTCCATGACAAAATCCTTTTGGAAGAAGCTGTGAATTGTGTTAAGATAAGCACTTCCCATGCTTTTTGTTTACCACCTTACGTAATCAGCATCCTGACCACCGAATTTTATCCAGCAGTGACCCCACTCCAGAATCAGGTTCACTGCTCACAGGGCAGAATTTGAGATGCTCCAACTTGAACTCCCCATGGTAAGAGGCCTTCTCCTGTCTTCCTCTAGGCTCAGGGAGTAGGAGGAGTGACTTAATTTCAGATCTATCTGAATCAAGAAGGGTGGGATTCATTTGACATTTTAGGACTTCACAAAGACTACTGATGTCTTATAATCCCCACTCATGACTCACTGGACTCTTGGGAATCAACAGGCTGGTTATTCCTGTGTATTTAAAAAAGGAACATTATAGCTGGCTCCAATGGATGGAGCCATTGAGGGTTTGAGGATTTTCAGACATGGCTCTCCTACCATGACCTCTGTAGTTCATGGGCAGCTGCCTTTCCTGATGGATACAGCAGCTATTTTATTCTTCAGATACCTGTGGGCTTTTTCATAGCTTGGTACACTGAAAGTTTCAGTGGAGTTTGTCTGGAAAAGACTCTGCTCCACAGGCTCTCAAAAAAAGGATTGCATAATGCCATTTTGGCACGTCCTTGCTTCTTTACACCATCAAGAAGAGCAGGTTGGATCTACCAGTCTTCAGGTTGCAAGAGAGGTGGTAGATGCTACATCCCTGGAAATGTCCATGGCCAGGTTGGATGGGGCTTGCCCATGGTAGAGGATGGATCAAGACGAGCTTTAAGGTCCCTTTCAGCCCAAACCGTCTGGGATTCCATGTAAAAAGCTTGAGATTTAAGTTTGGGATGGGTTTTGAGCTTTGATGAGATTCCTATGTGCATCTGCTCCATTCTGGAATGTTTCACTTTCTGTGTTTGACACAGGGGCTGACATTTGCCGTCCCTTTCATCAGTGTTGGAGTATGTGGAGATGACAACTCCACTCAGAAATGCTTTTCATGGGAAGTGAGTGTGATCATTCCATGATCCCAGCCTGGCTCCTGAGAGATCTGTGCCCTCAGGGTCCTGCTGTGACAACTGTCACCCCCCTTAATAGTCTTGGATGGGCAGAGCTGGCCTGAAGGGGTCCTTCCCTTTGGTACTTTGTAGCTGAGACTGGAGTTTTATTTTCCAAGCCTTTTCTCTTCCTCTTTCCAGAGCTGCACATGGAGAGACAGCCTTTGTTGGATTTGCAGTGATGTCACATTCCTGGCTGTCTGTGCTCTCCTGCCTTCTTCTTGTGCACTGATTGGAAACACAGTCCTGTGGTTTGGGGCTTTTTTCAGAAATGGTGATTTGAAAGCTTGGCAGCCCGCTTGAAACATTCTCTTTCAGTTATGAATTGATACCAGACTGCCTGTTCCTGGTTCTGTTCATCTTTGCAGTAATTTGGGTAAAACTGCATCTTTTATTCTGGCATGTTTTGGGTAGAAGGTACTGCAGAGTGGGGACAACTTGTGGATGGACATCATGGAATCACAGATGGGTTTGAGTTAGGAGGGACCTTAAAGTTCATCTCATTCCACCCCTTGCCATGAGCAGTGACACTAGAACAGGCTGCTCCAAGCACTGTATGGTCCGGCTCTGGACACTTCCAGGAATGGGGCAGCCACAGCTTCTCTGGGCAGCCTGTGCCGGGGCCTCACCAGCCTCATAGGGAGGAATTCTTTCCCAATATCCCATCTAACTCTGCCCTGTGGCAGATGGGAAGCCATTCCCCCTTGTCCTATCCCTCCAGGTCCTTGTCCCAAGACCCTCTTCAGCTCTCCTGGAGCCCCTTTAGACCTTGGAAGGGGCTCTGAGGTTTTCCTGAAACCTTCTGTTCTCCCATCAGTGAAGCCTGTGGTGTTGAAGGAGAAGCTGCAACTGGCAACCACCTCCTCTCTGTTTATTCATATTGTACTTCCTCTCTTAGGACTGCCTCATGATGGCTTTGCCTCAGGAGTTGGGTTGGGCTTTTCCTTCAGGATTAATGTGCCATTTTAAAGTTGAGCAGAAATATTGACTTTGTCGACTTTATGTTTCTTTTAATAAAGTCAAGACTTTTTGATTCTTGCCCGCATATAATTATTCTGATGTATGATCTTGGAGGATCCTAGGACTGGATTCCAGCACCTAAAGGCGGCCTACAAGAAGTCCCCAGAGTGAGTGGGTACAAGAGCATGGAGTAACAGGATAGGGGGAAATAGCTTCAAACTGAAAGAGGGCAGGGTTAGATGGGATGTTGGGAAGGAATTCCTCCCTGTGGGGGTGGTGAGGCCCTGGCACAGGGTGCCCAGAGAAGCTGTGGCTGCCCCTGGATCCCTGGAAGTGTCCAAGGCCAGACTGGACAGTGCTTGGAGCAACCTGGCCTAGTAGGAGGTGTCACTGCCCATAGCAGGGCGTGGACTGAGGTGGGCTTTAAGGTCCCTCCCAACTCAAACAGTCTGTGAATCTTTGATGTAGATCAGGTAAGAGGTTCAATGTAGTACTGGAGTCCAGTGAGGAGGTAGGGTTCCAGCAATTAAAATTGGTGCCTCCTGTGTGCCAGCAGTTGCTGGTGCCGTTGTCTTCAGCTGAGCAAGTTCTTCCCAGCAAAGAGATTTAATTTTACTTTATTTTTCCAAGGAGCGTTCAAGATGTGTGGCAGCAGCACCTGCTCAAGCAGAGCCATAGGTAGGAACAAATAAATAGTTGTGAGCCAAACTCCAGGGTGGGATTCTTGGTGTGTAGTCAGTGCCCGTCCTTGAGATGTTACAGGGATTATAGGATGAGCATGTGGTTTTTCAGGAAGAGCCTACAAAGCATAACCTACCATCAGCTTTTCTCATTGTTCAGTAACTCATGGTTTTTTGTTTAGAGGTTGTGTCTGATCATGGTATTAGCACTCGAGTACATCCCCGTGTCACTGGAGCTACAGCTCTTTCTGAAATTAAGGACAGGGCAGTCAAGGGGAGATCTGGTTTTGCAGGGAAAAACCAAGACTACTTTGTTTTGCCTCTCATAGCTGTGGCACTGATGGCAGACACGGGCTTGACTTGAGACCCTGCAGGGGAGCTGCCATCCTCTCTGCACCTCCAGCACCTCTGGCAATCAACAACACCACATTCATAAATAATGCTTATATTCATCTCTGCCTCTTATCTCCTGAGCCACACTGGCTCATCTGCCATGGAGCTGCCTCCTGGAACCATCTATTCTTCCTTTTATAGCACTGGATGGTGTTTTAATGTAGTGTTTGAAATGACTGTGCAGTTTGGGCGAGCACAAAGGTTTAGAAGCTTTAGGCCATTGATAAACTTAGGAACAAGGCCTCACAGACATGAAAGGCTGCACTTGTGTGCCGAGGTCTTGGGCTGTTGTCCAAAACAGCTGCCAAAGACTTTATCAGGAGCGAGATGGTGCATTAATGGAGCCAGCAGCACTTTATGGGTTTCCAGAGAAATCACAGTGCAGTGTTTGGTAACAGCAAGCTGGAGAATTCCACTTCATTTAGCAGTGGGAAGGACTCTTGGAAAAGTCTATGGGAGCAATGGAGCCATCAGTGGTAGTAGTGGTGATTAGACTATTTTGATTCAGATCTGTCTTGAGCATTGGGCATCTCTGCAGCCACAGCCATTTTCTCCTTGATAAGGTAAAATACAGCAGGCAGAGAGGTGAAAAAGGGAAGAATGGGATTTTGGATTTTAATGACAGCAAAGTAACATGCTGATTGCTGTTGTCCTTCCTGAAGTGCCCCTCAAATCCAGGCTCTGGGCTTTTTTTTTTAATATATTATTATGTGCATTTTTGCAGTTATACTGAGGTAGGAAAGTTTCACAAGCCACAATTCAGGTATTCAAAAGAAAAAAAGAAGATGCACTAAATATCAAGTGACTTGACTGATGTTTGGTAGGAAATGTGGGGGCTGAGCACTTCAGTCACATCTTTGTGGAGAACTTGAGGGTTCTTAAAAACCTTTCTCTCGATCCTGTTTGTAATCTGAGTATCATCTTAATCCATGCGAGGAACTGCCCTCCTGGGCCACATCCATCTCCCTGCTTCTGTCTAAGTAAAAAAAGGAATTCAGGTTTTTTCCATCTCCACTCGCTGCAGGTCTCTATGGCTGTTAGAGTATGCCTTGATTCGTCCACTCATTTAACTCTCTCAAATCCATCTTGGTTGGTGGTTCCATCCCTTTTTCATCATGCCAGAGACAGGCCTGTGGCTGAGCTCTGCAAGCATCCCTGCCTGCTTTCCATCTCATCTCTTCTGTTTATCAGGCTGGTGTCCAGCACCTACTGGTCCGTTTTTCACCAGTCTCTGTGATTTTCCCTGGTCTTCACCCAGTGAGAAAAAACTCATTATCAAAGTAAGTACATCTGTTAGTGAGTCCTGTTTTACATTCCTCCAGGAAAAAAAAGTTCCATTCTGTTTTCAATTCATTAACTTCATTTAACCAATATGATTGGTATTTCTTAAGCAAGTGACTTTGCTAATAGACATTATTTTAACAAATCTTTATAATTTTAAGCCATTTGTGATCAAGGACATTCTACCCTAAGGGTTAGAAAGCTAATTCACACTTTTGGGAGAAATCTGATGTGAAATTGTGCAACAGAAGGGAAATAAAAGATGTGAGACGACTTCTTGGTCAACAACTGACCTGATTCTTGCCTTTGTTTAATTCTGGAGAGCTGTTGGGAGCTGGTTGTTTGATGTGATGGGTCTCACTATAAGCATGCCCTGTATTTAACCGAATGTGTGTTCAGAATTGTTAGTGGAAAATGGGTGTCTGAAAATTCAGGGGAACTGAAAGGGACTGAGTTATACCTCCAGCAAGGCAGTGCAAGCAGCTGTTGGGGAGCAGATGTTGGGCCAGCGGCCCTGAACTCCCCCATAACCTGGGCAGCAGGGAGAGGGGTGATTCTTCCCCTATGCCCTGCTCTCGTGAGACCTCACCTGCAGAGCTACCTCAGCCCTGAGGTCCCCAATATCAGAAGGATGTGGAGCTGCTGGATAAAGTCCAGAGGGGGCCATGGAGAAGCTCCAAAGGCTGGAGCCCCTCAGCTCTGGAGCCGGGCTGGGGGAGCTAGGAGTGCTCACCTGGAGAAGAGAAGGCTCCAGGGAAACCTCAGAGCCCCTTCCAGGGCCTAAAGGGGCTCCAGGAGAGCTGGGGAGGGGCTGGGGACAAGGACCTGGAGGGACAGGACAAGGGGGAACAGCTTCCCACTGCCACAGGGCAGAGTTAGATGGGAAATTGGGAAGGAATTCTTGGTTGTGAGTCTGGTGAGGCCCTGGCACAGGTTGCCCAGAGAAGCTGTGGCTGTCCCATCTCTGAAAGTGTCCAAGGCCAGGTTAGATGGGGCTTGGAACAACCTGGGCTGGTAGAAGGTGTCTCTGCCCATGGCAGGGAGTGGAACTGGATGACCTTGTAGGTTCCTCCTAATTCAAAGCTGTCTGGCATTCCATGGTCATGTCTTTGTTCTAATGGCCAGATGCTCTTTAGCAGCTGGGTGCTTCATGCTGTTGTTACATGGCTGTGGAAGGTCGCCATGGAACTGTTCTGTGACTGTCCCCAGAGCACCCAAATTGCAATTAAATCTGTGAGATGCTTTTTATTCTGCATAAATAGGTGTAGCTGTAAGTCCATGTGAAATCAGCTCATAATTAGTTAGAAAAGCAGTGATGCAATTCAGTCAGATTTACAAACCAAAATATTCGGGCTCCTGACAATCTGGGATGTGCAGGATTAGGCAGGGGGTGACAAGCGTTGAAACTTGCCTTTTAGGTGACAGCAGAGCAGGAGAGGAAAGTCCAGGTCTTCTGGAAACATTTGCTGAGGTCTCCACAGCTTTGATTTTATTGTCCTTTCATCCTCTCATGTTCATTGTCTCCGGGTGTGTGCTGGCTCAGCAGAGCCAGAGAGGCTTCTTGGAGTGGGAGGAGAGTTGGATTTGTGTCCTTTGTGAGAAAAGAGAGAACCTTTGCCCAGGAGTGGTGGGCCAGGCACATCTTTCTCTTCTGGTGCCACAAAACCATTTGATTTTATTTTTTCACATCACCAAGTGTCACTTTACCTGGACCTTCTTCACCTGGGATGAATTTTTGCTGAGGAATACAAGACACTTGGAATGACCATCACAGGATGGTTATTTGGGATGATAAACTCTGCTGTGTTAGGGACTTTAAACTGGGGAGAACATCTCGTTTGCAGCACAAACACTTAATTTTGAGCCCAGTAACAGTTAATTGGCAGAGACACAAGTTAGAGAAGCCTTGTGAACTGTAATGAGTCAAAAAAGTATTTCATTACAGCAAAGAGCTGAGTGATGTTTCATGCTCTATATCCTTGTAGTGGGACTGGCTGATGCCTTTTTCAGCCCATTAAAAGGGAGAAGAAATTGAGTTCCAGGGCCAATTGGCAGAACATTACCTAAGACGTTTAAAAAGGAAAATATCATAGTTGCAATTAATCGCTAGCTTGAAAATATTCAAGGAGAAAAAACAGGAAGAAGACAAAATAATTTATAGCATGACGAAATGAAAATTCTCAGTCTTGAGATAAAAGGACAGGGACACTTAGAGGAATAGAAAGCAGCAGAACTGCTGGAAGCACCCACTTATCCCAAAACCCATTAGCTGAGGAGACTCGTTGTCATCACGGGTTATTAACGTGAGGAGCTCAGCAGAAGCCCTTTGAAGAGCTGCTCTGTTGATGAGTGGATTCAGAATTCACAGAAAAATATTAATGGAATAAAACTGAAACCACACAAAGCTTTTAAGAGCCAAGCAAGTGTCTCTGCTTCAGGACATGAGGGCAACCTGGCAGGGTAGAACTTCAAAAGAAACCCGTTTGTGGGGTGAGGTTTCTCACTGTTCCCTTGGAAATGCACATCCTCGTGCAAAAGCTGCTGCAGTCATTCTTCTGCTCCATGCCACCATGGAAATTCCTATGTGTTAACTGTATTCCTGCTATTCATTTGGCACTGATGTCTGGGAATACAAGGAAGATATTGGGATTCCAAAATTCCTGAACAAAGTCCAAGATCAGGACTTTAGGAAGGGAAATGCCGACTTTCCATGGACTGCTCTGCCTATAGCCCGCTCCAGCTGCCCTTTCAAATCAAATCCATTCTCAGCTCTTTAAAGGATTCTTTTAATTACATCTGATTACTCAAAAGATGATTTAATGTCACAGAGTTCTTTTAGTTACCTACATTTCTACTAAAATAATGTGAAAAGTTTTCAAGGGATGCAAATTGTTCCTGGGTTAGTTAGCCAGCTCTTCCCACAGGGGAAGTTGTTTTGCTACAGTTGCTTGGAATATGGGATTTTCATGTGTAATCCAAATCTGAATAAATTCAGGTTGATTTTTTTCCTCAGCCAGGGCTGTTGGTCAGTGACTGAAGGAGGAGGAGTAGTTGTAGGAGTTCTGTGGCTGGCTAGGGTCTGTTGCATAAACTTTGCCACTACAGCAGTAACAGCTGAGGCGTGATGAGAAATAACTTCTCCTTGAGGAGCCTTGCCAAAAAGAAAAAAGGTAAAAATAACCTGGGATGATGACGATGGTACACTGGCAGAACGAGTTTGTCTACATTTGCCCTCTGCTTGGAAAGGACCAATCTAAAGGCAGAATTTGGCTTTTAAAGGCTCGAGGGCTGGTTTTGGTGATCAGTTGGACTCCTTGTTGAGGATCCTGGTACATTGTGCCTGTAAATGCTGAGAAAATTTCCCTAACTGTGGCCTCCTCACATCAAGTCACACAACTTCTTCTCGTGTCACGAAGTAATTTATTAGCTGGTTTTTGTGCTGGTTTCACTGTGAAAACATGGGTGGAATAGGAGCTCAGTTTGTGCCATTGGCAGAACAGACTCTGGATGCACCAAGGTGGAGGAAAACACATTTTGTCATCAGTGGACCCTTCAAACTTGGCTGCCTGGTAGCTGCGTTCTCCTGTAGCTCTGTGGTGGGCTCAGGATGGCTCTGTGTGAGCACCTTTCCCTAAAGGATATTCCACGTGTCCCCTTTCATCATGATCTTGGAGATGTGGGAACTGCAGCCTTGTTTTCTGAAGGGTTTAATTTCAGAAAGAGAGTGTGATTTTTTTCCCTTTCTTTTTAGTTTTGATTTGTTACAGATGACACTTTCTAACCACAGTGCCCAAATCCAAAAGTTCTGAGTGAAATCTCTTTAGGAAGATGTTCGTAACTGCCTGGCTCTGCAGTTGGGATTTGGTGAAAATCTCTTAACAAGATTTGTGTTGGTTTCCTTTGCTCCTGGCTGTACTTGGGGGCTGTTTCTGAAAAGCGTAACCGCAGCGCGTTCAGTCATCAGCTGCAAAGTTACAATATCAGAGACAAGACTTGAAATCATCTCTAAAAATAAACAGCAGGCAGGCTCTGGCCTGGGATGGGGATGGAAATGGGAGTGGTTGGTCTCCCAGCTCTCCCAGCCTGGCTCCAGAGCAGAGGGGCTCCAGAGCTCAGAGCATCTCTGTGGCCTCGTCTGGACTTGCTCCAGCAGTTCCACATCCTCCCGATGTTGACCCCAGAGCTGGAAGCACCTCTGCAGGTGGAGTCTCCCCTGAGCAGGGCAGAGAACAGAATCCTCCTTTCCTGCTGCCCACACTGGAGAATCAGCTCTTAGGGCATGGGGGAGTTCAGGGCTGCCAGAGAACATGGACAGCTCACTCTGAGCTTTTCATGATCCAAAATTGATCTACCACTATGTTCAGCCCATTGAGTGAATCCTAAGTCACCCATGTGTGTGTAGGGAGCTGTGATTTCCTGCTGTTCCACTCCCTTCCCTGTTGTGACCGAACACATCTGGTTTCCATCCACATCCATGTCCTGTGTCTGGGATGAACTGGGCATCCTTTGGGGTTCCCCCTTGGCTCACAGGGCATGGGCTGAGACAAGCAGGATTAGGGTTTTTTTAAAACAGAGGCTTAACACCCAGAGGAAAGCACTCTTGCAGGATATCAGGCTCGAGCTTAATCCCTGCCTTGGCATCCAGGGGTGTTACATCATGCTCGGGCAGGAGAAGTATGATGTCATTTTCCACGCTCATATTTTATCTGAATATCTTACTAAAATCCTGGCATTCTCCTGGGTCATTTTCCTAAGAGAATTCAGATCATCAATGCACCACTCTGGCTTTAGGCTGTGAAAGAGGTTTATTAATGATTTTTATGTACAATTAAGGAGGAGGAAAAATATCTTTACAGTCATCATTGAAAGAAAAGGAATGAAAAATGCAGTTTTTTAGTTTTTGATTACAACACAAAAGAGGAAAAGTTGTCTTAAAAGTAGTTTGAACATTCCTGTAAAGGTTCATTTTTATGCTTTAATTCTATAAATGTACCTGCAAAGGAAATACTTTAAAAAACAACTACAAAGCTCTGAAGCCTTGCACTGTCTCTGGCTCCCACCCTCCTGGCTGGCTGCCACATTCTGGCAGGAACCTTCCACTATCACCCTGGAAATGGGAGGTGTCACGGCATCATAGGGAGGCAGCAGGTTGTCCTGCCAATGGACAAGAGATTTAGCCAAGAGATGCAAGTGTCAGTGATGTTTTCCAGGCCTCAAGGGTGGATTTTCCAATGAGAAAAAATAGCCTGTGATGTCATTACCATACAATGCTGTGTTGTGCCCCAGCATAACGCTCAAACACGAAGGAACTTCAGGGTTTTGTCACTTAATCAGGTGTAAAGTTCTCACATTCGTAGGGGGGGTTTAGGTAATAGTTTCAAATTTTATGTTACACCTTTTTTCTACTTCTTGTGCTCTCCCTCCTCTTGTACCAGTTTCTCAGTACCCTCCACGATCACCTTGGGCCAATTGGTACCTTCACAATCACCTTTCTTGGACAAAGGTCCTCTCTGATCTGCCAGTCTGTATTAGTCTGAGGCATTTTAAGGGGATTTCTCAAGCCATACTAACACCCTTCCCAGAAATCCCGATGGGACAAGTCAACTCAAGAAGTTTGTCCAGAGAGACAATTTTCTAATGTCAACATATCATCAGGTTGACAAGGAAGTCCTTCAAAGCTACTTGCTTACTTGCAACTCTAGGAAATTGTAAATCACTAGTAATTTTTTTTTTCTAATTTCTAAAAATAATTTAAAATATTTTAATATCACAGTGTTCTCATCCTGGATTAGTGTGTTCCTCCTGCTGGCCATGGATAGAGTAGGAGTCATGGCCTGGGAGGGGATTCTTCCCCTCTACTCTGCCCTCATGAAACCTCACTTGCAGAGCTGCCTCCAGCTCTGGGGTCCCCAACATCAAAAGGACGTGGAGCTGCTGGAGCAAGTCCAGAGGAGGCTACAGAGATGCTCTGAGGGCTGGAGCCCCTCTGCTCTGGAGCCAGGCTGGGAGAGCTGGGGGTGTTCACCTGGAGAAGAGAAGGCTCCAGGGAAACCTCAGAGCCCCTGGCAGTGCCTAAAGGGGCTCCAGGAGAGCTGGAGAGGGACTGGGGACAAGGGATGGAGGGACAGGACAAGGAGGAATGGCTTCCCACTGCCAGAGGTCAGGGTAAGATGGGATATTGGGAAGAAGTTCTTGGCTGTGAGGGTGGTGAGGCCCTGGCACAGGTTGCCCAGAGCAGCTGTGGCTGCCCCTGGACCCATGGAAGTGTCCAAGGCCATGCTGGATGGCACTTGGAGCAACCTGGCCTAGCAGGTGTCCCTGCCCATGGGAGGGGGTGGAACTGGATGATCTTTCAGGTTTCTTCCAACCCAAACCATGCTGGGATTCTATAAATGAGGCACAAACCTGCATTTGGACCAGAAGAAGGATTTAGTCCCTGTCTGATTCCAGCAACTGAGAGGTTTCTGTTTGTTTCCTTCAAACCCAGAAATGTTCTCCCAGTTTTGGTGGCAAGCTGTAGATGTTCCAGCAGGTTTTGTGTGTGGTGCTGCTCTCCTTCCTCACCATCCTCCTCTCTTTCTGCTCTTTCCCTAATTTAGCTTTCACAGCTATGTCTTCCTTCCTTCATCTCTACTCCGCCTCGCCACGGGAATGTCAGACCCAGCAAAGCACCCTCAGCAGTTCTCTCCCTACAACCACAAACCCAAGCTGCAGCCACTTTCCTTGTGGGTTTTTTCAGCCCTCATGGAGCAGTAGCAGTGTCAGAGTTAAAAACTGGATTTTTATAGCATTTTAGTACATGTGGTCGCTACTCCTCAAACACGAGCACTATGAATAGTATCTGGCACCCCCAAGTGCTATTCAAATAAAAGTGTATTTTCAGTTTGCTTTTTTAAATCTCTTAATTAGCAATTGCTGTAGATTGTCATCTCTGAGATGCCCATGTGGGCTGTTTTCAATTGTCTGCACATCCAAGGCTCACTGAGAATGGGGGGTTGGCTTCTATTGCTGGTCATTAGATCCCTTTAGGTGATCAGATCAAGTGCAGTAGGAGAGCTTGAATTCCTCCTGCATTTGCTTGTTCTAATCTTGGATAAATCCTATCCCTCCTCACAGTGGCCAAGCATTATTAAAATGTGTATTTTTTCAAAAAAGCAAGCATACATTTTAATTTATTTTTTTTTAGAATAGAAATGGGTTTCTTTAATCATTTACTTGCATGCAGCATGATTTTATTGAATAGGTACTTTGAAGCGAATAAGAAAACACAGACACTCTTTTCCTGATTTTTCCCCTACTTGGAAATTAAATACTTCATTCAAACCCACAGAAGTGATTGAAGGAGGGAGATTTTAATCTGAAAATCCTAGGTAAATACCATGGGCAAAATTCAGGAGGTTTTAAAATGTGTTTTTTTCCTCTGAGTCATATTGGAATAAGACATTTGTGTTACAGTAAGTACAAATGTAATTATGAGGCCAAATTTCACCTTAGAGAATAAATGAGGAAAAATGGGAATGGCTGATGAGGATTTCAAACCAGACATCAAATGATAATGAAAGGTAAATCCTGTATATGATAATAGCTCACTAAATAATTTTTGTAGTAGGGTATCAACAGGTTCATGGGATTTAGTGCCAAATCCCTGTGAGCAGGAACACCAGTTGATTAATCAGAGAACATGCTGAAAATTTATTCCACGTATAAAAAGAAAAGCAAACAAATCAAGTTCCCACAGAGCCACTAAAACCACATATCCAGATATGACTTTTGGAGGGATTTCTGAAGAGGAAGAATTCTGCTACTTCCCCTCCCCCCCCCCCCATTTCATTGGAAGCACCTTTCATCCTTGTATAGAAATTATAGGAAGCCCATCAAAGGCCCTAAGGGAAAAGGGGATATTTCTTCTCTTCCTGTGTTCAGATCTGATTTCCTGAAGAAAAGAGGAATCTTTGTTTCTTCTCTCTACCAGAAGAAAATGTATTGGTGCCCAACTTTACTTAAGTAATTGAACAGGCATTCTTTATGTATTACACCAAATCCTGCAAACTTCACACGTGGAAAGATACATTTCTTATCACCTTGGAATTACTGTAATTTTTCAGTATTTGTTGATAACAGTCTGAAAGGGGAATGTGTTGCTTGTTTTCCTCCTGGAGCACAGGAAACAGCCACACACTCTGTGTTCTCATGTTCTGGAAGAGTTGGGGGTCACCAGGAGAGAAAGAATCCATAGGTAGTTCCTATGGCTGTATCAACATCACTCCTATTTAAACAAATGAATTTTTGGAGCTATTGCAGGTTCTTGGGAAAATTACAGAGTGTTGCTTGCAAAGCTATATTTTTTGGGATGGGTGGGAGTACAGCATTGGTAGGGAATGCTGGTGCTGGCAAACTGTTTATCCAGTGTGAACAAATAGCATCTATAGTACCCACAGTGGGATATACACACACAGTCTCCTGGGAAAATGCTGGAAAACTGGAGGTAAAAAGGACCATGACCAACAATTCAGCAAGCCTTGTGGACTGAAACAGCAAAGCACCAAGTTGCCTTTGGGGCTAACAAGTCAGGCTGCCTTCTTAAAAGTCTTCTCTTCTAGATCCAAGGAATTTTCCAGAGCTGTGCTTGAAAAATGCCATTTAAATATAAGCTTTTCTAGTTCTCATAGCTTGTAGAAAATCTGGAGTGGGTGCACTGACCTTGCCCTCACATCTATGGTGTCACCAGTGGAAAACTGGGATTTAACAATGTTATGTTGACCAGATTTGTTGAAGGTGCAGTAATGTTGTGTTGACCAGCTGAGTCTATCAGCACATCTTTATGGGTGCTCCCTAGATCTGCATAATGCTGAGAGATGGGATAAGGGTTGTCACGGTTAATAAACTCCAGGGGTGTTTAATCCTCATTAGAGCTTTAAGTTGTTTTGATGCTCACACTCACTCACTTTCCAGCTGTACTTAAATCCACTTCTCATTAAGTGAGTCTGTGCTCAGGGACTGGGGTCTAAACCCCAGCTCTGAGCACTGTGCCCTTCCTTCCTAAGGTGCATTTTTCATAGCAGTGACCCAAAATAGATTGTGATGTCCAATATGTGTGTGTAAAAAGTGCATCTTTTCCTATGAGAACAGGTTTTGGTTTTTTGGTCTTGCTTTTCTAGAGAGGAGCATGTGGTGCCAGCTGCACTCCGGAGGTTTCAGTGATGGAGTCAGGCTCAGAAACCCCCCTAGGCAAACTCCAATATATACATGGCTGTGCAAGTGTAATATTAACTTGTGTTTTGATCATCATAAGAGCTGCCCAAAACCAGGTAGCCATCCACTATCTTTTTCCTCTATCCTGGGTCAGTCTATGTTGTTCTCTGCATTAGTTATGAGGGAAGATGGACAAACCTCTCAATGAGCTGAGATGTTTGAAGTCTTTAGAGACCTGTAGCTGTCTTGTAAATGCCACTTTGGAATGATTCTCACTAGGAATTGCCCAGTGCACCTATACCCTGCTCTTCGTAAGTGATGCCAAAGTTGTGTTGTTTTGGTCTCCTAATTTTCTGATTGTCTGTATCGAGCAATGCCCTGAACAGAAACAATTCTTCATTTTGGCCTGACTCTTTTGAAACAAAATGTTAGAGGAAGTATTTATTGATAACAAGAGCCCTTCATCCATGGATTTGTTTGGGTCAAAAATGCTTAAAGCTGAACACCAGGGGCCAGTTGCAGTTCCAGATATGCTCCTTGTATGGGTCTGTCTCTTGTATTTCAGTCCCACTCTGGATCTCACTGTGGTTACTGGGGTCCACACTCCAGAAAATGTGTCTCGTGTCTATGGAAGGGTGTGACTAAAACCACGGAGCTTCCAGCAGCATCTTGATGGCTTTGTCCTCAGAGAATGTCCTGAGTTGAAGGAGGTCCACAAGGATCATCAAGTCCAACTCAGTGGACATTCAGTCACTGGGATATTGCTGCAATTTTTGCTCTTTGCCTTTCAAAGTGCTTCAGCACTTGTTTTCACCCATCCTCTGTTCTCTGGTCTTTGTTTATTCCCCTTAGTCTGAAAAATGTATAAATATTTGAGGTTTTGTTGTTCAAATTCAGCTATTGATGCTCTTGTTCATGTTAGGTTAGTCAGCAGTAAAAACACTGAATCCAATAAGGAACATGGAGGGAACTTCCAGCAAAATTATGTGAAAATGTCTGTAAAAGGTTAGCTGAGCATCTTGGAATCATGAAATCAATTAGATTGGAAAAGACCTCTAAGATGATCAAGTCCACCCATTCCCCAGCGCTGTCAAGTCCACCACTGATCCATGTTCCCAAGTGCCATATCCACACAGCTCTTAAATCCCTGCAGGGATGGAGACTTCACCGTTCCCCTGAGCATCCTGTGCCAGTGTCTGACCAACCTTTCCACCAGCCTGAGCCTCCCCTGACTCAGACTGAGGCCATTCCTTCTTGTCCTGTCCCTCGTTCCCTGGGATCAGAGCCCAACTCGCCCCCGTGGCTGCTGCTTCCTGTCAGGGTTTTTCAGAGCCAGAAGGTCCTGCCTGAGCCTCCTTTTCTCCAGGCTGAGCCCCTTTCTGTCCCTCAGCTGCTCCTGGTGCTCCAGAGCCTTTCCCAGCTCCGTTCCATCTCTGGATCTAGCCCCACAATACCTTTCTTGTAGTTTCCAATGTCTAAGCTTGGTGGAGATTTTAACCCTCTTGCCTTCCCTGGTTTTTCTGGGTGCCAACAAATATTTTGAATAATTCCATCTTGAAATTTCAGCCCTCAGCTGAGTGCAGAAGGGCAGGAGTGATGGATCCTGCCTGGAGCAGGGGGTGCTGGCAGCAGACAGATTTGCTTAAATATATTTAGTGACTTTGTAATCTCATTTCTTAAGAATCTCCTGTATGTGTACAAATGTGTTTTACAGAGGCTTTTAATTTGAGCAAATTTGGGTTCCTGAGATTACATCTTTTCCAGCCTCTAAAACACAGGCTGCTGCTGCTGGAACTGTAAGTCCTTGTTCCAAAGCACTCAAAAGCAGATTTTAATTCTTAAGCCTGTCTTCCCCTTGTTCCTTTCAGCAGAAGATGTTTCCAGAAGTTTATCTATTTTTAAGGTGGCCTGAATCTGATGCTGATCATGACAACTTTCAGAGCAATTAATTTGGCAATAAAATCTTACAAAAAACTCAAATATGTTACATCAGAATCTTAACAAAAGTTGGCCAACCCAATAAGTGGAGTTTCTGGCATATCATAAATAATATATAGATCCTTTCTAGCTTGATGAGCAGGAAACTATTGATTAAAACCTTGTCTGTAGCTTATTTCCTTGCACGCTGAGTCAAAGCACATTTGATCTGTCTCAGTTTGGAATCAGCAATATTTTTGTGTGGGTGCAACATGTCCCTCTCCCTTTGATCCCCAGAGATTTGTTTTGGCATTGCAGCAGCTATTTTTATTTTGCTTTGTGAGGGAAATAAAAGTAGTTTGATGAGTATCACCATGTTCCAGATCTGCCTAAATGTCACATAAGGAGATTTGTGGAAGAGACCAAAAGCTTTAGGTGTTGACCTGAAGACAAGCTGTATGTGATGTATGGGATATAGTTCAGAGACTAGAATTAATTTAAGATATGTAGGACAGTACAGAAATAAATAATTTCTCATTAAATAAAGCATGAAACCTTACTTTAAATGCTCTGCTGCAGCTTCTTAATTTGAAAAGAAATAATATTCCCTGATACTATTCAGATCTTCAGATTGGGTAGTTTTGGAATCTGTTTAGGATAGTGAGGGGCTTTATTTAAAATGTGATGTCAGTGAAGATTTGTTCTAAAAAGTAAATATTTTATTGAGATGAAATTTAAAAATTCAAACTAAGAAAGGCCCCCCTAAACCCTGAGTTATTTAAAACAGGTTCATTTCAGTGCAAGCATTTTTTAAATGGGTGAAGGCAAAGTGCTCCACTCTGTCTTCTCAATATGTTGCTTTGCCAGGAGTTTCCTATCAGCTCTTGGGATTAAACCATCACTTCTAAAAGTAGCTTTGGGATATGGGCCACAGAGTGTGGGACCCCAGCATAGCAAGGAAATCACCTCTCCATGGGCTTCCCAGCTTTCCATGTAGCTGAGACCACCCTGGGAATAAGAGCAGTAGTTCATCCCCCACCCCAGCACATTCTGGAGGAAACTGGGCAGTGCTGGTGTCAGGGAAACTTTCCAGTCTGACCAGTCAGGAGACTCGTGGCAGTCACACTCTCAGCATTCCTCAGCACTGGAGTGATGCAGGCTTAATGATATCCTCATTTATTTTGGAGAAAAAGAACAAAACAGGGACATTCAGGGGTGAAGTCCTGCACATCCCTCTGGCCTCTAATGAAAGGTAATGAAAAGTATTGCAGGATAAACCTGTGTATGATGCTGTAGGAGAAATAATGACATTCTTGTTGGCTTTAAGTAGAGATGGAGTTTGTTTTTAATTGCACATTGGAACAATTGATTGGGCTGGTTTATGCCAGGACAAAGCATTAGGGCAGTGAGAGGCATTCCTGGATCTCAGCCTTTGTCTTTCCCCAGAGACTGATTTTTCTGGTGTGACAGTGGCACTGATTGTCTTCCAGCTTAATCAAAAAAGTATAGATGGAGCATAGGGATAGAAAATTTGCCTTGAATTTTCTACTTATCACTGAAATATCCTCTCACATTTGAGGAAATTTAAAAAAATTAATTAGACAGCAACCTCCCCCCCTCCAAACAACCAGTGTTGCTTTTAATAAAAACAGCCAAAAAACCCTCCCCAAACCCTTTTCATCAGTAAAGGGAAGAAAAAGCAGTTAGTGGGAACTAGAGCTCTTTGTGTTTGAAATGCCGGCTGCTTTCCAGCCCTTGTTGGAGAACTCAGGCATTTCAAGAGCTCACCCTTTAAAAGTGCTGTTTTGGTCTGAGCTACACCAAAATCCTCTCAGTCCTGCTGCTCACCTTTTTGCATCACACACTTGTTTTTGGTTGTTTTTTGGGTGAGGAATTCCTTGCTAATTATGGCCATATTTTGTAGTTACCTTGTGATGTCACTTTTTATTGCCATCACATTATGGTTAGCAGTGTACAGAGGCTGTGAGCAATCCTCATAGAACCATGGAATTGCTCAGGTGGGAAAAGCCCCCTGAGCCCATCCAGTCCAACCATCCCCCAGCAGTGCTAAGGCCACCACTAACCCCTGTCCCCAAATTCCACATCCACACATCTGTTAAATCCCTCCAGGGATGGGGACTCCACCCCTGCCATGGGCAGCTGTTCCAATGCCTGACAACCCTTTCCATGAATAAATTTTTCCTAACATCCAGCCTAAACCTCCCCTGGCACGGACTGTGTTAATCCCTTCTCCTATTCCAGCTGGACAGGGAGAGGAAGTGAGAACATGTGCTTAATTGTATTTTAAGAGCAAAACATTGGCAGAATGGCTTGTGGTCATGCTAAATGCTGCTATGTCCAAAAATCAAGGAAAAAAGAGGTAGGAATAAGCTGATAGAAGATAAATGATGCTACGTGAGCTTTATTCCTTCACTTGGGGTCAATGACATGAGACCACTCAGATGATGTTCCTCAAAGGGAGTGTTGGTGAGAAGGATTTCAAGGCAACGTGTGGCAAGCCACTGATTTGTTACAGTTCAGGGTTTGATTGGAATAATTACGTGGGAATCTTCTGGTCCCTGTTTTATTCTTCTGCAGTAGCTAAAATGAACCAAAATGTAGCAGTCATGGCTGATACCATAAGTTTTTAGGTGATTGATATATACCAAAGCTCTACTCGAGGTGATAATTGAAACCAAGGAAAAATCCCAAGCAGCAAGAACAAAGATAACCTTTCAATAGGAATTCCTGCTGTCTGGGTCTCTATGTAGGTGCCTGTCCAAAAGCCCAGGGATCTTTCTTTGATCTCAGCTTTCATCCCATCAAGCAGCATCTCTTTGATCCCAGCCATGGTGGGGATGACCCTTCCTTGGCACTGTTATTCCTCTCTCTTGGAGAGCTGCTGGAGGAGTGCTGAACCTGCCTGCCATGATTTGTATCTCCTGCTGGTGGTACCTGGAAAACTTCAAGTTTTCAGAAACCCTCAGATTTACCAGAGGGGTTTTTAGGCTCCCCTTTTGTAGCTCTTCTGCTGGTGCCAGGCACTGCCCATCCTGGCCCATGCTTTCACATCGCTTGCTGTCGTTCCTGTGCAATATCCACACTTCTCTTTCCTTCTCCCTCAGGAAACCTTTCAAGGATCTTGGTGAATTTATTACATTTATATTTAATGGATGTATTTATTTTCTTTCCTTTCACCACCAGTGATGGGATTTGTGGTGTGATTTCATGTATCATCCACTCGAATGCATGAAACAAACCAAGCCAAAGTCAGGGTCACATTCCATAGCCTTGGGATTGCACCCAATTCCCAGTGCTGTCAGGACCGTCGGCATACGTGGCATAAATTAAAATAGCAGAAGAAAGCTTTGGCATGGGAGAAATACAAACATTGGATGTAGGAGCTTGAGAAACAAAAGCGATTTTAGTGCAGAGCTGGAATCATTTCCCATCACCGTTTTTTCTTTTCTATTTCAGGCTGTGACCGTGCGGAATTCCATGGCCAAGTCATTGTACAGCGCCCTGTTTGACTGGATTGTGTTCAGGATCAACCATGCACTCCTCAACTCCAAGGATATGGAGGAAAGCACCAAGGTAACATCTCACCAGCTCTTTTGGCTCCTCTCATGGGTTTTTAAAATAGATAACTTAGTGATAAAACATTATCCAGGCATGTTGCTTAACATGAAGTTAATTTTTCCTTGGATCATAACTGAGTACATCATTATTCTAAGCAGTGCTTGCTGAGCTGAGAAGCATGAAGCACCTTAAGTGTTACAAGCTCAAAGCAACCAGGGAGGAGATTTTGTTGTAGCCGCAAAAGCCAGTTCCCCCACCCACTCCAGGAGCAATGGCAAATAATTTTCCTCCTCATGTGTAAAACTAGAGGACCATGTATAATTGAGGGAGGAAGAAGGGAATTCTTGCTGCCACGTTTTGATGAAATTGCTCCATGATGAAACGATGAACAAGCTGGGTGTCTATAGGTACTGAGGTGGTATGGTAGAAAAATTAATTCAAAGGAAAAAAAAGTCACAATGGGAAGAGTGGAGCCAGTGCAATGCTGTACCACCTTCCCAAAGAATTGATGGAAAGAATGCCATGAAGTTTCCTGCAATAGCAGGGTCTGGATGCTGTGACCCAGGACATCCTCTCTAACCCTGTTGTGTACTCATCCACACTCCTTGTGACTGGGGGATACTGACCCCAAAATCCATGTCCATGCACACAAGCACTTCCAGTTCTCCAGCTACCCTTGGCTTGGGAATCTGAGATACGGTCCAGCAGCATGTGGGGGTTTTTGGGGGGTTATGCATCCAAACTAAAGTCACAGCTGCCAAAAGGAGGATTTTTGCTAAGCACTGACATTTGGATTGTGCCATAGGACTGAAGTTGCATAGACTCTCAGTGTGGTCACTCCTGTGTTTAATTCCTAAAAAGGCTTGTGAAGTGTAATTGTGGACCGGAAATAAAAGCATGCCTATGAAATCTGGTTATATGCTTTTCTGACAAAGAAGGGTTGTTACAGTGATGACATCCAGTGAGCCTTCTGACTGCACATGCTGCCTCTCCCTCTGTTTAATATTTTACCACAAATGTTGTGTTCTTTGCTGTTTTTTTTCCAAGTCATCTAAAGTTTTGTCAGGAAAAAACAAACCACACTGTTTACATATTTGGTGAAGCAGAAAAGTGGATTTGTTTTGACAAGGAAATGCATCTCAAATGCTAATTATTTTTTATTAATGACCCAATGATTTTTTAACATTATTATCTGTTCTGTAATATTTAAATACAAATCAGTCTAGGACACTCATGTCTGCTTACTCAGTATGGCTGTGAAAGTGAGGCACCACAGTAGCTGTTTATGGGCCATTAGACTTTTGTTTGCAACCTCAAATCTCAGCAGGTAAGAGCCAGAACAGCCCAAATTCCTGCTTTTTTCCAGCATTGCTGCTGCACATTAACCCTCTGCTTCCTCCAGCCAAGACTCCCATGGGGTGTAGCCACCTTCCCCCTTGCCCACCTCTGTGTGTCATCTCATGAATTCACAATTCACAGGTTTCTGACCCTTTTTTTCCCCCCTAGATCGTAATGGTGATATCCAGGTCAGGCAGCAGGCACCAGGAGCTGGGAGTGGGGTTGCCTCTGTGCCAGAGCAGATCCACCCATGCTGGCAAATGCCCAGCACCCTGAGCTGCAGGAATGTGCTCATACCCAGATCCAGGGAGGTAATCCTGGGCTGTACTTGGGCCAGAGTTTCTGAAGCAGAAAGGCAGTGCACAAAATACCAGGAAATGTCTGCTGCAGTAGGCACAAGTGTAGTTAGTATATCTTCAGAGTCCTCTATTAATTGGATTTATTCCCACAAATCCCCCAGAAATCATGAAAAGGCACAAATCCTCCCCATTTTAGGGGTGGAGATGGTAAAGAAGAGATTTATGTGCATTTCAAAGCAGCTTCGTTAAACATTGACCAGCCAATTTTCTCTTGAGCAGTTCTACCACATCACCTCCTCAGCCCTATTTTTAGTCCCCAACTTGGGTTTTTTCAGTCCAGGCAGAGCAGAAATGTTCCTGGACTGGGCAGGGCTGGGAACAGCTGCTCCTTTGCCCTCGAGGAATAACATTGCTGCCAACAAGTGTCCAAGGACATCCTGGGCTCTGCAGCTGCCGTGGAGGCACCAACCAGGAATCACCACCATGGAGAAATGGAGCCAAGGATGACTAATATGGCTTTTCCTACCAGTTCCCAGTCCTCCTGTAATCCTTTTCAGCTCACTCTTGGAGAAACCTCAGATGAGGATGCAAGTTCTTCTTAGCCTCCCATAGGTTCTTTTGAGGTTGGGCAACACCAATGAGTAACTTCAAGGTGGACTGGGAGCAGTGGCATCTCCAAACCCTGGGAATACCCCCTTGTTGCAGGGCAAGATCTCGGCACTTGGATGACATCTCCCTCCTGGCATCCACCAGCCAAAAAAAATCACTTCAGCAGACCAAGTCTCTGGTTTATGAGAGCCTTGCACCTCAGAAACTCCCAAGTGTGCAGTGGGTAAATAATATGTGACTCATCCTGTGGCAAATGTCCTGGATTAATCCCAGCCCATGCTTGACACTGATATTCCTCTGACTTTTAAGATATATTTCCAAACAATCCTGCAGGTTCAGAAGGTTCAGAAAGTGTCAGATGATGGATTTGGGACACAGAGCTTTCTTTTATAATAATCACAGTATACAGAGGTAAAACAAGACTCAAAACCTTCTCAATTCAGAGTATGTTTGGGGGAAATTGAGAAGAAAAATTAATACAGAAGTTTCTTTCTTCATGAGTGTAGATTTGATTTTAGTGGGACAATGGGAACCGAGATAATTTTCAGATCCCAATATGTGTTTATTTGATATCAGCAGTAAGGAGAAGATCAAAAGATGAAGCTGGGCAAAGAAAAATAAACACTCAGCCGTTGTTCCTCCATATTGTCCAGCAAATATTTGGAAGATGTAAATCAGACCTTTGATATCCAAATTTAGTTAAATGTACAGTGAAATATTTTGGGAAAGCACAGTGGGATTTGGCTTGTCTTGCTTGGTGACAGGATTTCTAGCATATTATTTCTGACCTGAGTTGTGAATAAGTTATTTGATACCTCCTGGTTTCTGGTAATGGCAGAGCTGCCATGGGTCAGATTTGCTCCAACTCCCTTTTCCTTCATCTTCTCTCAATTTCTTTTAGTTCCTTTTATGTTCTCATGATTCCCTACAAACTGTCTGAAATTTGACCTTTATTAATGGGGTCGGAGACTTTTCTTTCTCTTGAGAACGAGACTACTAAACCTCCCAGAGCCTCTTATTGAATTCCCCTTCCATAAATCAGGTTAGGAAATGCTAGAAGTCCATCTCACTTCTTCAAATGATGATGATCAAAAGGCATTTCCAAGGGTGTTTTTAATCTTTTCCCATTTGATTCTTGTGAAGCATCTTAATTTCTTCCCAAATCACCCTGCTGCCATTTTTGGATGACGTGCTGCGTACATTGAGATGATGGTGAACTCATGGGTGTGAAGAAAATGTAAATTATTGGCCAGGAAAAAAATTTGCAGTTGAATGCATGAAGAAGTCATGGCTATGAAGAAAATTCATTAGAATTAATGGCCATGAAGAAAAATTCCTGGTTGAATTCGTGAAGGATTCATGGCCATAAAGAAAATTCATTCAAATTCAACCAACCAGTTAATTCTTAGCTTTTTGACCTGAAGCAGAGGAAGAATTGCTGAACATGCAATGTATTTAATGTGCATCAGTTCATTAAATTTATGTCCCAACTTCCAAGTTTGTAGCAAATCACTGCCTTTCACTTTATATAATAGGTCATCATGTATATTGGGGTGATGTAGATTGGAGTGGTCCTTTTGGGTGAAGCGGTGATGGATTTTGGGGTTGTTTTGGGAAGAGATTTTTTACAGTATCAGCTTAGGAATATTGTAAATGAAAAGAAATTACTAAAATGAAAAGAGATAAAAAATTAAAAATAGTAATAAACAAGATTTTTCCCCTGAATTTGAAGCAAACCTATTTGTGATTGCCAAAATATGCCTCCATGGTGGAATTACATCACCAACATGCAATGGGGCAACATAAATCAGCTCCAATGATCCCTGTTTATTGGCACTTTGGGAATTGGAGAGCACGGAGCTTCAAGGCCATCATTTGCCAAAAGTCCTTAAAACTCATGCTCTGTGTTTAAATGTCATGGCCGAGACATTTTAAGAAAAGCATGAGGTCATTTTTCATCATCGCAAGCAGAAGTGCTCACTGACCCAGAGTTCACCCAAATTTTAAAAATCTTCACAGATATGCACTTTTAATCACAGGAATTTTGATATGATAATTAATACAGTCACACTTTTTAATTTTATATATTAGTTTAGATAAAGAAACAGCATTAACACACAAGCTAGACTTGGCAAGTTGAGGTCTAAATTATTTTTGTGTGATTTCCTCATGGCACCTATTCAAAGGATGGATTTGAAGCTGAAGACTTAAAAGATTTGTAAATGTTAAACTCCTTCGATTATTTTTTAAAATATTTGGCTGCAAATTTCATCCTAAACCCACCCAGATTACACTTTTTAGAGGCAGTTTAGCAAAATTAATTCCTCTATATGTCAATGGAAAAGGTGTTTTTTCACCTTGCTACAAGAATTGACTCTGTACTAGTACATATGTGCTGCTTTATCAGGGACAGAGAGCAGAAAACCAGGCGTAAATTCCAAATTTCCCAGGTTTTAAAGTTTTCCCAAGTGGCATCCATTGGCCTCGTTCTTTTGGGAGCATTGTAGCAGAGGACAAATGACTGCTTCACTGCAGAGCTCTGCCTGGATTTCTCTGGCATGAAACTCTGCAAAAAAGCACACAGTTTAAAATCTGTATTCTGGAGGAGTTCGGGGAGTTACAAACACAGGGATGTGAGAAAAATGCTGTTTTACTCTGTACAGCAATCACAGCAGAATTAACCATCCTCTTCCTGGACATGTAGTTTGATACCTGCAGTGCTTTTGTGAAATGCAGATTAATTTTTATAGTTCTGTGTGTGTTTAATTTTAGGTGTCAGCAAAAAAAAATCTAAAAACACAGCTTTAAAATATAATACTTCCATAAGATTCTTTTATAACTGACAGGACTATTTTTTGCTATATATGACTCCTCTGTTTTGCTTTATAACTGTATTTCCACACCCACATTGAAATGTATTTGGTAGGAGTTTCAATGCAGTAAATGAACTGGGATTGGAAAAAAGGGAGAGGGTTTTTGTGCTCAGTTGTTTCATATTAAATTAAGTTTGTGAGAGCTTAAAGACCTTGTTCAGCTTAAAGTCTTCACTCGTGTCAGGGGCTTAACTATTTCCACAGGGCATCAACACGATGCTTTTGAAAGCTGGTGTCAGTAAATCCATGAATAGTCTGGAGTGTGAGCATTTTATCTTCCAAGTCTGGTTTGTATATGGTGTAATATAGATTTTTATGTAGGGGAATTTTTTGGAACTTGAGCTTGAACAGCAGTGGGGTGGTTGGGGTTAGGATTTGCAAAGCTGATGTGAAGGCAGATGAAAAAAGTCACTTTGTCCTGTTTCCATCATCAATTTTTCCATGGATAATATGGATGAAATGTGATCCATTAATCATACAGAGTGTTTAAGAAGAATTCCTCCTAAGATGTGTTTTAAAAAGGATGAGGCAGATTTCTGCATGGTGAACAAAAGGGTTGCCACATCTATTGGGACAAGCAGGAGAAGATGCTGGACCTCAGGAAGCAGTGGGTGAAAGTGAATCCCTCTGCCAGGCTCAGTCCTTGGTCCAGTGGTTCCCAATTTCCATCTTCTGGTCAAAGAGCTGTTTCTCATGAGTGTTTTGCCAAGTGATGCAAACTTCTGGGAAAGTGGCCAAGGGCCTTCATCCTTGTCACGGCATCAGGGAGGTAGAGACTGTCTGGCCCTGGAATAGGGAGAAAAGCCTGGACAAAAGATGAAGTAGTCAAAGGAGCTCTTGGAAAATGGGTTAGAGACTTATCTTTGTGCTTAAATGCTTTGTGTTGTGTTTTTGCTTGTCCCAGTGGCCAGAGTCCAGGCCAGACAAAGCTCCAACTCACAGCTGAGTGGCCGCTCTGCCCACAGCAGCTATGCCTGCTGCAGCCGTAGGTGGTTCCCTGCTCAGGAGTCGGGTACAGAAGGAATATTTTCCTCCTACATTGTGTGATGCATTGAAAATGGACAAAAGGTAGTGTGGAGAGGCCTGTGGACAGTCTGGTTTATATTCCTGGCCGTGGAATTAAGCCAGTCTTAGCAAGGAAGTCTAAGAAAATCCAGAGTGCAGGTCATACCAATAGAAGTAAAACCAGGGCACCTGGCAACTCTCAGGTCATTTGAGGTGGAGGGGAGGGGATATTTCTCTTCCCTACTTGAGGTTTGGCTCATTTGACCAGTGCTAATGCTTTTACCTCTCTTATCAATTAATTAATGAATTATAACGGGTGAATGGAGTATTTATATGAGGTGAGGTGGCTTTGGTTGGATCCCAGAGCATAATGTGCTAACAAACTGCTGGTGGAGCTCTCCCCCAGTGTGTCCTCCAGGCTCTTCACTCCTTTTCTGATGACAGCAGCCTTTCTGGGTAGGCACAGTATGAGTTTTTTTTACGAGTTAGGTGTTTAACACAACAGTCATGTACAGGCTTGGAAGCTGCAGCAGAAGCTGTATCTTGAGCTTGTTTTTCACCCCAGCTCCCTCTGTGGATGAGTTTTATTTGCTGACACATCCCCATGTCCCTCTTCCTCTGAGTTTCCCAAATCCATCTGACAGGCAGAAGGCTCAAATTTTATGAAAGCCAGTACCTACACAAAGGAGAAAGTTCCACATTTCTACTCCCATCAAGCCAGGAGGTGATGGGTTGTACTCACCTGTGGGCCAACATACACCTGGCCAGAGGTGCAGTGCCTCTCCTTGCCTGGCTGGTGTGGGGAGAGGAGGGGGGCAGGAGGATGCAAAGCAAGCTGGGAATTCACTGCAGCATTGACCTTGCTTTGCCAACATAGGAAACCTTGGTGCACCCACATCTTGATGAGCATCTCAAGAGGTAATTGTAGATTAGAGACCAAACAGGCATTGGCTCTTCAATTTGGGGAAAAGCCTGGGGTGAGATGTGGCTGAGGTTCACAAAATCATCCAAGTGATGGGGAAAAAAGGCTATTTAGAACTGTAACTCACCAAATCCTGCAATTTATATTGTGGGTTATGGGTTTAATAAAAGAAAAAACTTCCCTATTGTGAACTTCTGGAGGTTCAGTAGAGAGAATGGAGGGCTCATAGTGCCAATGGGCTCAGAAAAAAATGGGATGGGTCCCTCTTCACACCTCTCTTTTCCATGAACTAAAGGAGCACAGAGGTGTCTCTCCATATCCCTCTTCCCAAACTGGCAGGAGCTGGTGGAAAAAGGTGCCAGAGCACAGAATAGCCATGTGGACACAGCCAGGTGTCCCAGGGGAAGATCACATGGACAAGGCTGTGCCAGCAGTTGGGGCTGAGTGTTAGTCAGAGCTTTGGACTCCCTTTTTCAGCAGCATTATTATTTTTGTGTTAATTCCCCCCTTTCAGTGAGGCAGGAGTGACTCAGTGCTCCCAAACATCAGCCCACTGCCTGATCCATCTGACAAACAAAGTGGATGCTTTATTTGTGATACAATTTTAGTTTTCACCAGGAGAATTAAAGATTATTTCCATGGGAAACCATGATGTGCAGGAGTTTCTTCTTGAAGTTTGCAGCTGGACCAGGTTTGCTTGGACAATGAGCCCACCTTGGAGGTGTGTTCCTGTGGGTTGTCTTCACAGTGCAAGCCTTTGTTTCCCAAGCCTATCCCCATTTTCTTTTCTGAAGATCAATACTCTTAAATCCAATAGAATAACTTGGAACAGGGTTGAGGTTTCTTCAAAGATGGCCATTTGTTTGTAAATAAGAAAAAATTCACCTCTCGAAGGGCTTTTCTCTTAGAAGAAGCCCTTTTGTCCAGATACCTAAAGTTACATGTTGTCTCTCTGATTTGGAGGAGTCTTCCAGATGGCACAATATCAACAATTCCAGTAAAATTCCTGCTATTAAGTATATTTCATTCTGCCTGTGTGCTTTTGATTAGGTACTGTGTACAAATAATCCACTTTATGTGATTTTATTCTAACCCTCACTCTTACTTTTCTTGCAGACTTTATCTATTGGGGTGCTTGATATTTTTGGGTTTGAAGACTATGAAAACAATAGTTTTGAACAATTCTGCATTAACTTTGCCAACGAGCGCTTGCAGCACTACTTTAACCAACACATCTTTAAACTGGAACAGGTAAGTCCAGAAATATTTACTCCCTGATGCCAGTGAGTATTGACATGACTTTGTGGCCCTGATAAAGTTTGAAATTGTCCCTTTAATTATGTTTTGTTAAGGAGTGTACACTGAATTATTCAAATTTAACTTATAATTGACCATATGACAAACTTCCACCTGTAAAGTAATATCCAGCCAGACGTTTCATGGTTTAAAATAAACATTTTGGCATCCAAAAACATCATGAAGACCTTAACCACTGCTCTGTTGTCTCCTTGATGTGTGCTCAGAGGGCCCATCAAGGAATGAACAATTCCTTTTTTGCCTTTGCCTGGACGTGCTGCCTACCATTTGATATCATATAAAAGTTATTTTTTGGTATCTAGTGAAAAAGCCACCCCAATCTTCCAGTGGTTTTTTGCCTTCCAGTGTTGGTTTGTGGAGAAAGAGGAGAAATGTCACTCTCATGTGTTCTCTAAGGTCAGACTTGAGAGCATTATGACCTTCAATAGCCCTGGCAGATTAGGAAAGACTGAACTTTAGGCTTTGCTTTACATTTCTTAAGACAGGGTGTTGCTTTCCAGCCTCAAATTAGTGCACTTAAGAGAGATAACAAAAACACAGGCTGCAATCCAGCAGGTAACACACACAAGATGGTTTAGATGGATGGGAGGAGGCTTCTTCGTTTGTTATCCAACAGCAAGCAGGACAAGAAAATGAAAAGTTTCTTTCAACATCCATGTGTTGTTTCATGGATGGACAACTCTTATGAGGCTGTATAACACAGGAAATATGTTAGAGACCTTCAAAATGCCTTTTTCTTTACATGCCAGTCTGCATGTCCTCTCTCCAGGTGAAATCCTTCTTGGGGGAGGCCGAGGAGTAACCCTCCTTATCATCATTACAGAAATAACCCAGCCCTTCCCAAAAACCCTGATAGTTTCATTTTGGGCTTCTCCAGTGTTCTCAGAGATTGGAAAATTCAGAAGAAAAAGTTGCCTTGAATATGAGCATATACAAAAACCAAATGATATATCCCTGAGTGGGTTACTTGGGGAGTGTTTGTTCATGAGTTTGGTGGTTTCTGTTTAATCTCTGGTTTTGATCAATAAGGTGGAACAGAGCTGCTCAAAGCCATTTAATTTCAGTTTTTAAAGTGGCCTTTGTATGCAGGTTGCACCCTACTCAATAGATGCTCCAAGAATGGGAGTACCTGTCTGTTTCTAGGGACAGGTTTATTTTCCCATTGTCCACCATAAAAATGCAAATTTTGATACTATCACAAAGCCAAACCAGCTGGATTTTTTATAAACGTTACCATACACGTCCTAGAAGAGTCTCAGAGAGGAATGATCCTCCCTGAAAGCTGGAGACAGATGATTCCTCCATGAGGTGGGGTTTCAGCAGCCTCCTCCAAGATGCCATCATCTATGAGGGAATTCCTGTTATTGGGCTGGGATTTCTTAGCAGGTTAGTGCTCCCCCCAAGCACTGGGGAATACACAGAGGTCCTGAGTGCAGCAATCCATAATCCTTCTTGGAGCAGCTTCAGAGCTAATTAGCTTTCTCCTGGAAATCTGTCAAGCATGTGAAGTCGCTGGAGTCAGTGGATGCTATGTGGATATGAGGAGCAGTTGTGGAACCATCAAACTGCAAAGAGCCCATTCCAATTCTTAATGCCAGAGCACGTCATCCTCCTGGATCCTGGCTGGAGCACTGCGAGCTCTGCTGCTATAAAATTCAGATATCTTGGCATAGATTGAGTCTATAAATACAAGTAATCTGTGCAGCTGCATGAATGCTGATCCTTGGGTGAATGAATTAGGTGGTTTAGCCATTTACTTTCCCTGGAATTCCATCTGCATGTGGAGGAGTGCAGAAAGGAAAAATGGAAAGAAAACTCAAGGATACGTATTCAGATCTTGGGCCTTCAGAATGTCCTTCCTCACGCTGGCCCAAAGTATTTGTAATGATAGTCGTGAGTCTGCTCATGAAATGAAGACCAGGGAGTTAATGTTGTGTTTCTAGGGAGCTAAATAGTTCTGTTACTTCAAAATATTAATTTATCTGAGGTGTTTGTGTCGTTATTAGGGTTTCTTTCATGTCTTGGTGATGGGGACCTGAAATTGATAGATCCTTCTCTGAATCCTCAGCTCTCCAAAACTTGCAGGAGGCTGAAGAGAGGTTACTGAGATACCCAGACACTTCTGCCAAAAAAATAAGTGACAAAATTAAATAGTCACCAAGGATTTTTCTTGAAATCCTAATAGAATTTGTCTCCCAGAACTGCATTTAGCCATGATGGAATTGTTGCCATGACGTACTGTTGATATTATGAAAACCAAAATACCCACCACAGTCCTCTAGGAGAGCCCTGGGATTATTTTAACCTTTATTCCCTTTTTTTCCATGGTGAAATCTAATACAATATGTCTGGTGAATCTTTTTTTAAACCTTTTGTCTGAAGATGACACTATTTCCAGTGGTTTGCAAAGAACCACCAAGGAATCCTCGATGGCATCCCCTATCTTCAGCTTCTCCCAAAAATACAGCAGCTCTTGTACTGTGACTGAGGGCGTTTTTGCAGGAGCAGCCTCCTCTCTTGCAGCTGACCACAGGATGAGGGTAAAGACTTTCTAAATCCTGACCTAGTCTTGGATCCAGATTGGTGAGCATCTATTTATTAATGTAGAAAGGTGACTATGGCAGGAGTTGTAACCTTGCCCTGTCATGGAGCAAAGGTGGTTTTGTCCTCCCTGGGCACTGCAGGTTCCTGGGGGTTCCAGCTGCTGCCTCATCACTCTGGGCAGCACGAGGGTGGGGAGTCCTTTGCCATCCCTCCCTCAGGCTGGTGGCTTCAGGTGACATGTCCCTGGTGCTCTTGGACTCACTGGGTGCTGTCAGAGCATCACCTTGGCAGTGATTTTCTGTCCCCTGGCCCAGCTCCATCTCTGTGCCCTCATCAAGTGGCCTCCTGTGCAGAGCAGATAAGATCAGAGCTGCCCTGAAAATCAGAGAACACCCAGGTGCTTCTGGGAGAGGAAAACAGCATTTTTGCATTCCACCTTGTCTTTTGTTTGGGTTTTTTTTTTTGGGCATTGCGCTAAATAATTGCTGTGGATGAAGATTTAGTTTGGAGGTCACCAGTACCACATCACCCATGAACTGAGTTTCCTCCAAGTTTCCAGATCTTTAGCAGTTTAAGGGCCATGAATACAAGTTTTTATTTCTTTATGTATCCCATTCTCCAAACTTTGTTGTCTTAGTCCTCACCAATCTTCTCCCCTCCCTGCCGAGGCTCATCTGGTTCTCTCCACCTCACCCAGCTTTCCCTGTTTCAGCTGATGCTTTGCAAAGGTTGAGGACTCATCCTGTGGTTTTCATCCCACAGGTCTTGCTATTAAAGTTCTTTTCTACCTCTTTTTCCAGCTTTTGCTTACCCACCAAACCTCAGTTTCAAGGGCATGTTTTTATTGTTTAAAAAAATCGATAAATAACCAAGGTTGAGGCTGAAAAAATTACAGAATTTGGAGTACAATCAACTGGTAGGAGCTCAGGTGTTCAGTGAAGTCTATTTTCTGGTGGGGTCCCTGGTGAGCCCAATGTCCCAGCCAGCAAATCTCACCCTGTTCAGACTGAAAAACTGAATTTCATCAGGATAACACATCCTATGGAATGTTTGCTCAGCCATCCAAAGCTCTGCAAATATTTAGGGAGGTCTATAGGGTTTACTGGTCCTTGCAATAGGTGGAGAAATCCAATAGTCTGGACTAAATTATGGTGGTGTTTGGTGGAAGGTGTGATTTGATAGTCTTGGAGGTCAGGTCTACCAGACTACCTTCAAACACCTCTGAATTTCACCTCATGATTCTGAGGAGCAGCATTCCCCAGGGAACATGACGCTCTAAAATGAGTTTAGATATTTGACTTAAATATTAGATTTAGAAATTAATGTGGGACTGAATTAATTTTAAAAAGCATCAATCTAAAATATTTAAATTTAAAATAAATTATGCAAACGAGTCTCTCTCCTACTGCTTGGAACACTCTTCCTGTCCTTCCAGCCAGGGCTTTTTCTGTATCTCATCACTGGTTAGGCATTAACGCCTCTTTATTGCCTCTGAAGACAAAAGCCAACCATCAGAAGTCAACCACTGAGGCCTGGGAGGCTGGGTTCAAATTTCTGTTTTCCTTGGAGATGGGAGAGCGGCTGCCCTCTGAGAAATGTTGCCGTCAGCTGCGGGCCACATGACCCGTGGAGAAAGAACAAGCTGCACAAGTTATTGATTTATTATTTGGCAGAATGCCATGAAATTCAACTCCTATTTTGGGGAAGAGGATGATGCTTAGAGCACATAAATTATACTAATAAAAATCAATATGCTAAGAGGTGTTTAAATGGTATCAGCAGGGTAGGAAGATTTCAAAGCACATTAGTGAAATGAAGGACATCTCTGATCAGAGCTGTGCCAGGGTGGGTTTGGGTTGGACATCAGGAGGAATTTCTTCATGGAAAGGGTGGTCAGGCACTGTAACTGTCCAGAAGGCAGTGGAATCCCCATCCCTGGAGATGTCCAAGGAATACCTGGACATGGCACTCAGTGCTCTGGGCTGGGGATGAGGTGGGGATCAGGCACAAGTTGGATTCAATGGTCTGGGAGGTCTTTTCCAAGCTCACTGATTCTGGGATCCATTGTCAGTCCCCTAGAGCTTTGTCTTGTGTCCTTCCAGCATCCTTGAGTCCATGGATGTGTCATGACTGGGACTGGGGGGCTTCATTTGCCACCCACTTATTTCTGGATTTCTCTCGATGATGAACAGTAAATATATAAATATAATATCTAATGTAAAACATGTAATAGGATTTATGCTAATCTGTTATGTTATTTATGTATCCTCTGATATAGAGTAGATTGAATTGGAAAGAACCTGAAAGATCATCCAGTTCCAACTCTCCTCATATGTAATTTCCTAACATTTAATTTAATCCCAGTGCAGAGAAGTGCTGCATCTGACAAGCCTATCTCTCATCCTATGCTTCTTGCTGTAACTCTCCAAGTCACAGGTGTTTGCTCTCAGTCCCCTTATCCCTTTCCCAAGTCACCATGATCCTTTGGGCTTTTTTCCTCTCCTCTGAGCTGGTTCCTTCCTTTTTAGAGGTAGATGATGTTTGCTGCTGATTGTGGTTCCTACTCAGATGTATTGGCTAAATAAATGCACAGACTGTGCCAGGGATAAAAATTTTTATTTATTAATGGTATACAAAGGGTTTGGAGTGCCAGGACAAGGGGGAATAGCTTCCCATGGGGGACAAAACTTCCCACTGCCAGAGGGCAGGGTCAGATGGGATATTGGGAAGAAACTCTTACCTGTGAGGGTGGTGAGGCCCTAGCAGAGGTTGCCCAGAGCAGCTGTGGCTGTCCTATCCCTGGAAGTGTTCAAGGACAGGTCAGACAGGGCTTGGAGCAACCTGGGCTTGTGGAAGGTGTCCACGAGATCTTGGAAACAGAAGATCTTTAAGGTCTCTTCCAACCCAACCATTCTGTGTTTCTGTTGGTGGATTTTCGTAGGACAGAGTTGTGCAATGTGACTTCTCCTCCTAAGCAAGATGATGAGCAAGAAACCTTTAAAAGCATCTAAAATACTTCAACCGATGTAAAAATTGTCTTATTGTGGCAGGATTGGAATCGAGAGTGTGTTGACTCAAATGTGGAGTGGGACTGAAAGGGGGAGGAGATGTTCAGCCTCAAAAACCAGTCTGGTGCTCACCATGGCCACTGTGGAGGTTCCTTCATATTTTCTAACTCTGATCTATCTTGTAAGGTGCTGACAGATGCAGATATTTATTTTCCTCTTTAATTTTGATCACAAGAAATTAAAGGAATTGATCCACCAGATCACATAACAATGTTAAGCTCATACTTCTCTCGGCTGTGTAAGGGCAGCTTGGGAAGAAGATGCTTCTGCAGAGGGAGCCCATGGGATCATGGCTATGTGTGTGCTGCCAGCTGAACCATGCAAACCAGATTCTGCCCATTCTGAGAGCAAAATATAATTAATGATTGAAACCCTGTTTCCACTGAAGTTCAGGGAGCTGATTTGAGCTCAGAGATGGATGGTGTGGAGCTGGCACATGATTTTCTGGGCTGAACCTGCTGGTTTAAAACACTTTCATGATGGGGAGTCCAAATTCCAGTAAATTCAAATCTGCCTATGTACAGCAGGGGGGAGGTTATCAGTGGGTGAAGCATCAGCCTCAGAATAAAATCAAATTCACACAGCATTTGCTGAGGAGCTGCTGAAATAGTCACCTGGAAGGAGACCATCTCAAGGAGGCCCTTGGCTTCAAGGGAAAGCTCATCAGCTCCCCTGCACTGCCTCGTGTTATCACGGGCAGAGGGGGCCTTAAAAACCTGTTTATAGGTCATGTATTCATAGAGAACATGGTTAAGTATTTATATTTGTTGTGTCTATGAGCACATGGTAAAAAAATATGTGGTATATATTTATATTTATGTCTGTGTCTATAAATTCCTTTTCTACTGAAATTGAGAACAAACATAAAAATCCTCATTCCTAAATGAAACCATCATACTCAATATCTTTTCCTGGAGGGATGTTGGGAACTCGAGGCATCCATTCTGTCTGCAGCACAAGCACACTAAGGACCAGATTAGTCTCACTCATTTAGGAACTTTCCACATCCCATGGATTTATCATATCAAACTCATTTTAATCATCAGTTTATGCCAGGATAATCCTGCTGGGCCTGGCTCACAGTGCCCATTTGCTGAAAAAGCAATTAATCCTCCATGGGATGGGTTCGTGTCTGAATGGATGAATCCTTAGGGGAGAGATTTGCTCACACCTTGTTGCCATTTCCAGCTGTGGACAAATTTTCCCAAGCTCCCCAGGATGGATTTTAGGATGCAAATTTGTCCATACATAACCAGAAAAGAGCTTTTTTGAGGTTTAGCTCCTTCAGTTTTTCATATAACAAAGACCCTTTTTAACATACAATACAAAAGTATTTTGGGATTATTTTAAATTGGGGAGTTCAGCTAGGAATTGAGATAGATGTGGAAGGGGGGTTAATTCCTAGTTTCTCACTTTGCAAAGAAGCCTGAAGCTGAAGCAGATGGTGTTCAAGGCAAGAAGAGAAGAATTTCACACCCTTCTGTTTAGTCGGGAATTTTTATGCCAAATATATACATTTAGACATCCAAAAGTAGCTGGTTGTTGATTGTATGGCTCTGGGTTACACGAGTTTTTATGACAGGAGCGCAATGGGAAATGTTCCCACATGGAGTTACGCTGGGAAAAGGGATTTTTCAGTTGATTTCTCACTTTAATCTGGGAATTTTCATTGTGTAAACAAGGTTTTCCTGTGCTTCAGTAGGGAAAGGCTGGAGTAGATAAACTCCTGGATCTGGTCTAGCTCTGCCTGGGAGGAGGTGAATGAGTTGGTGGAGGTTTCTGCTGCTCTTGGGTTTGTGAATCTTATTTTTGGGGTTGTTTCTCAATTCTCACTGTGACTAATGGCAATATCCCTGTGGGATAAGACATCTGCCTGCAGGGTGCTGAAACACTGAGGGATTTTCAGGGCTTTTGGCTTGCAGGATGTGTGGATGGATGCCCAAAGCCCTCCGGACCTCTTTAAATCATGGCAAAATTTGTATTTTTTATATCTCATGATAGGGCAACAAATTTCACATACCATGGTAAAACCTTTCTCTTCAGATGTGACTTTTTACCATCTTTCGATCTGAAGTTCCTAAACCCTGAGTTTTGTGCTTTTAGACAGATGGGGAATTTATTATGGTTTTTATTTTGTATTTTTATCATGTCTCCTGTTTCATTTAATCTCTGCATTTCCTCATCTCTGAAGTTTTTCCACCACTGGTCCCTCTCTCCCCCCACCTCTGAATTTTACCACGTGATTTTGGGGAGCAGCAGCACCCAGAGACCATGATACTCCAAAGAGAGTTTTGATATCTTATTTAGATATCATATTTATCAAAGATATCATATCTAGAGAAGTGTGAGTTTAAAAATAATGTTTAACTTTTTCTCCCCTAATTGTGCTTTTTAGCATTTGGGTTTATTTACTGACTACTGTGACTGAATACAGAGTAATTGATGATCATATGTGGAGGTGTAAAGACATTTTCCAGCATATCCAAGATTTTGCTGGACTTGTGGGTGTTTTCTCCCACTCAGGATAAAGAAATCTTAAATTCCACCCTGGATTAGAGAGTTTTGGTTTGGTTTGGCATTAAAAGTCTTGATAACAAAACTGGTCCAACAGTCCTGTAGAGATAACAGGACTTGGTTATCAACAAGTCCAACTATAAAATTACAGGATATTTCTGTTCCTAGCAGGAGTGTTTCCATCAGGCCTTGCAGCCCAGTTGGGAAGGTTTTCCTGATGCTCAGCATGTGTGTTTTAATTTTAAATTCATTATTCTGTGCCATGGGCAACGTTCATGCTCTAGGTCAATGTAGGCAGGCAGAGTTTCTCTTTAGCAGAGCTTTAAGAGCTCCCTCTTTCCTAGAGTTCCAGTAATTTTCCTACTTTAAAATGTTGTATATTCTGCCCCATTCTGTTTGTTTGGTACCCCAAATTTTACATGCTGCTTTGCCTCAGCTCACACTGCATGAGAGTAAAGATTTACTCTCATATTCTATGTGCATTTCAAAGTCTGCATCCCCATTTTATATCTTTTTTAATATATTTGAACATCATAAACTCTGTTTTATTCAGATCCCCTCAGTGACTCCGTGCTGTCATACTGCCAATGTGTCTCTCCATGCTTAAGGACAGCAAAGCTGTTTCTGAATTCCCACTCGGGAAGTGAGAATCTCCTCCTGGAGTCCGTAGAGGTCACCTGGAGAACAATCTGTAGCATCTTACCCAATAATTAAATGGAAATATGGAGCTACTGGACTCTAAAAAAACCCTAATGTCTTTTTTCAGTTCTTTGCTCCATTCTTTTCTGAGTCTGGGAGCTCAGTGCTCTTCTCCCCAGTAAACTTGCACTGCTCCTCTTTCCAGCAGACCAGGTTTCAGGTACCCAGGGACAGGAGGAGTAAATCCTGGTGTTTTTATTGCAAGTAAGGATGCCAAAACTGGGGCTCTGTGGACTTCACTTCACTAGAAGCTTTTGCAGATAGTGGCTATGTCAACCATTTTGTTCTTAATGTAAAGATGATCTTCCAGGAATATGAGATTTGAATGTGCCCTTAAATATAACTTAGTTTTTAATCAAGGTATAGATTTCAGCTGATTTTTAATCAACCTCTGGCTTGAGGAGTTTTTGTTTGAACGGACTGAATGTGTTTTATGTTGTTTTTGTCTTGTTAAATGAAAACCTCATGTTGTTTGAATGGGATTCCCTAATATTCCAGTGCTCCAGGACCCTGTGTCTATCAAAGGATGGCAGAGGCTTTGTTGTCATACTCAGAGATGAAGGAATATTTTGGAGGTAGCTTTTAAGGGTATCTCCTGAATTCTGCAGGAAGATGGTCTTTAGAGGACAAATATGGAAATCATATGGAATATTAACAACTGCAATTTAATTAAGTTTAATAGAAAGGAATAATTTTATCCTACAGTTCCTGTCTTTCTGTGGATAATCTGTAGGGTGTTCTACAGACCAGCAAATGCCCCAGAAATTACATCAAGCCATCCCAAAGCCATAGTTGTATCTCTTGATCTGAGATCCTGAAGGCAACCAAACAAAGAACTGGAAAAATGGTAGGGGGATTTATTTCCATTTAAGCTTTGGAGCAGTTGCTCTGGAATAGTTCCTGCTGCCTGTCTTGAAATGAGACAAATCTGTGAATTATTGTGGAAAAGGTTGTTTGTTGAGGGCTTGAATCCCTCTTCTCATTTGGCCAGAGTGAGAACAGGTTGTGTTGGGGATGGAAGGGAGGGAAGAACCCCAGAGCCTGGGAGTGAGTGTTTCTGACCCAGCCCAGAGAAAAAAGGAGCAGAGGAGGGAGAACTAGCCAAAATCCTGCAGCTGAAGAAAACTAAGCCAGGAAGGACCTGATGACTGACCATCAGGTCTGTGAAACAGCTGAAAATGAGAAGTAGAGACCTTGAACTCTGGTCTTTTTTGGTCATTTACTAGACTATTTTTAAAAACTCCATCTGGCATTGCTGATGAGTGCTTTTGCACTGATCTCAGCAGCAGTATAAGATTTTTATGTGGCCAGAGGAGTTTCATAGCACATTTGCTGTGCAGCTGCTGCATGTCCCGTGTGGAATTATGGATATCTAGAGGCCTTCTAGAGCAAAGTGATGGTTTCTCAGCTTAGACGTGTGCATACATAAAACTCTACATGATTTATGGGCTTTTGGGGGGCAAAAAATGAGAAGCCCCCTAACAAGTATTTCAACAAAGAGTGATGATAATAATAACACATAAGTCTGGTAACATCAGCCTGTCACCACTGAAATAATGCTGCTCTTGGCTCATCACACCAAGGTTTTATTGCTCTCTGCATGCTCCTGACCAGTCTTGAGCTGGCAAAGCTGGGCCTAATGGACCCTGCAATCCATTAAGGGGCTGTTGGAAGCGGGCAGTTGATGGATGGTGCTGACTCCCAGTGACTTTCTGGGAAATCCCTCAGGAGCAGCTTCTTCCTGGCTTGCATTGAAAATGCCACGATTGCCTGCAGTTCAGCAGGGACTTGAGAATGTTGTTGTGAGGTCCTGCTGTGTTCTGGATACTAGGCAAGAACTGAAGGTAAAAGATTAAAAAATAAAAGGGGAAAACAAAATTCATAATGCAGAGCCATTCCTTATTTTCAGGATTTTTTTCCCAATGGGATGTTGTACCTTTTGAATCCTGAAGGCCTTAGGGATGTTAAAAACTCCTTCTAAGGCAGCATACATCTATTTGTCTGTATTGTTGCTGATTATACGTCTCCAATACTGAGTTCAAGACCTTCTAGGGGTTGTTTTAGCAAAAATTTCCTTGTGAAATGTCCAAAGCTCTTTAGGCTCTTTATTTCTAAGAACATCTGTGGAGTTCATGTTAATTTTGGATGAGGATGGACATACTTTTTTTGAAGTTGTTTGCTCATATTAAAAATAAAGACAGAGGCAGCAATAATAATCTGATTATTATTAGAAAGATGCATCCTATTAGGACTTGAAACCTGTTTCCTTTCTATCTTCAATTCTGCCATCAAAATGTCCTGTGATAGAGAAGTAAAAAGGCAGCTGGATCAGCAGGACTTTGTCCAACACATGGAGTAAAGTGCATGGTCCGATATCTCTGTTTAGACAGTGAGTTACAAGTCCTCAAATATATGATAAAAATTATGATTTTTAAACTGTACTTTCGTTTAGATGCCCTAAAAATAATTTCTACATAAGACTTCTTGAAGTAATCCAGTTGCAAGTATGTCTCAGAGGAGATAACCTTTATAGGAGACCAAAGGTTAGAACTATTTTGGTGGAAAATTAATAGCTTTTTTTGCCTCAGCTTGAATTTGGGGGCAGTTGCTGTAGAGGGTGGTGGTTCTGCTGGTCCTGGAGCAGTGGCTCTGTATAGCTGGAAGTCTCTTCATTAAGCCCATACAGCACCAGCCATTAATAGTGGGAGATGCAGAAGAACAGGGCCCAGGGAAGCAGGAAAGAGAGGTTTAGTGTTTAATTAATATGTTGTACCACAATTTCCTTCCAGCAGCTGAATACTAAATATTAATTGTTGCAAATTGTGTGACACTGATGTGTGGGAAGTTCACCTGCACTGGGAACCCCAAAGCCCCCCAGATCCCAAATCATGGGAAGCAGGAGAATCTGCCCTTCTGCCCCACTCAGGTGACACCCCACCTGCAGAGCTGCCTCCAGCCATGGGATCCAACATCAGAAAGATGTGGAGCTCCTGGAGAGAGTCCAGGGGAGGCCATGGAGATGCTCTGAGGGCTGGAGCCCCTCTGCTCTGGATCCAGGCTGGGAGAGCTGGAGGTGTTCACCTGGAGAAGAGAAGGCTCCAGGGAAACATCAGAGCCCCTGGCAGTGCCTAAAGGGGCTCCAGGAGAGCTGGAGAGGGACTGGGGACAAGGGATGGAGGGATAGGACAAGGAGGAATGGCTTCCCACTGCCAGAGGACAGGATTAGATTGGATATTGGGAAGAAATTGATCCCTTTGAGGGTGGTGAGGCCCTGGCACAGGTTGCCCAGAGCAGCTGTGGCTGCCTCATCCCTGGAAGTGTTCTAGGCCAAGTTAGACGGGGCTTGGAGCAACCTGGACTGGTGAAAGTTGTTGCTGCCCATGGCAGGGGGTTGAACAAGAAGAGCTTTAAGGTCTCTTCCAGCCCAAACTGTGCTGTGATTTAGAAACAATCCAGTAAAAGCAAAGGGGGAGTCCACACATGCTAGACATCCTTGGCAGGTTTGGACTCCACACAGCCACCCTGTGTCCAAACAAATGTCTGGTGCATCTGAAATTGGGAAATGCTCTGTGGTTCGCTTTGTTTCAGGTTGTTACAGAGGTTCTTTATCCTTTTCTTTGGAATCACAAAAAGCATTGATGGAATATTTACAGGAGAGATGTCTGTTTTGGTAAACAGTGTATCAGTTTCCACAAAACCCTTTGGATTTTGTCTTTTATTTTTTTCTTACACCAAATTATCATTATGTCATTTGTGCGTTTGTTTTTTTTTTTAGGAGGAATATAGAGCAGAAGGAATTAGCTGGCATAACATCGACTACATAGACAACTCCAGCTGCATCAACCTGATCAGCAAGAAGCCAACGGGACTGCTCCATCTGCTGGATGAGGAAAGCAAGTGAGTAGGGAAATGCTGGCTTTGGAAACGAGATTTGCTTCTTCTGATGAAAGGTGTTTATTCTTCAGTTTTCTGAAAAAAAAAAAAAAAAAGAAAACCAACTTCTCAGAAAGGTGCTAATAGCTTGCTTGGCTGATTGGTGTTTCTAGTATTGCTTTTGAGGTGGTAACACACAGAGTGGAGAATCAGCCAGCTGAGCAAAAACCCTTAAAAATAATAATTAAAATTCCTTTCCAGAATTTCTTCCATTAAAGGGAAGGTAAAAGATTTCCTTTGCTTCTCTCTTCATTTCTTTCCATGTCTCTTGGGATGTGATGATGTGAAGGTGCTGAACCCAAGTGCAGGAGTTAAAGCAGGATGTGTAGGTGCTGTTATTGAGATATAAGGTGGACTTATGAATTTACTGGTAAAAGTTGAACCAGAGTGAAGTGAGAGCACTTGTCCTTAGGGATTGCATTTTCACTGGGTTTCATGGGCATCAGTGACTTAGCTCGGATTTGCATCTTTGTTTGCATCCATCTGTCTTGGGAGAAATTCTTGGGGGAACATGTGGCTTCTTGGGACTGCTTTGGTGTGGAAAATTTGGAGCAGAAAGTTCTCCCATCAGATGCTCGTGCCAGTTTCCTCCCTGTGAAAGGCAGGGAAAGCCAGGTGGTTTTGCTGAGGTCAGCTCAGATCCATGTGACCAGGGGCATGCGGCCTTCTCCCATCATTTGCCTTGCAGATTTCTCCTGCACTTCTTGTCTCATTGACAAGAGACCAGCAGTGGTGCTCTCCCAGTGATATTGTACTGGGATAAAACAAATTGTAAAGTTGTGAAATACATCCTCATGCTGCAGATTTCCATGAAGTTTGAGGGTGGAGGGTTGGCTTCCTCTTAACAAGAGGCTCTGCTGAAGCACACACAGAAGTGGAAGCTCAAAATGTCTCTGTTTTCCCTTTTGTGGCCAAGAAAGAAGTGGAAAAGTTTTCCTGTTGTTTTTACAGCTTCTTCCTTTCGATTCTCTCCACTCAGTTTTCCTCAAGCCACAAACCAGACACTGCTGGACAAATTCAAGCGCCAACACGAAGGGAACTCCTACATTGAATTCCCAGCAGTGATGGAGCCAGCTTTCATCATCAAACACTATGCAGGCAAAGTGAAGTACGGAGTCAAGGTCTGTCACCCAGCTGTTCCCCAGCAGTTGCTTTCATCTAAATCTGGGATTGGGAAGGAAAGCCCCAGAGGCTCCACAGCAATGTTTTGGAGAGGATTTGGCCCAAGAAGATGGGAGGGTCAGGAGAGAAGTGTTTGGAGAAATGAAAAAGTGGTAGGAACAGGGTTTTCCTGTTCCCCTCCGTGTGGACATTTCAGGAAGAATTTAGGGATGGGCAGTGAGTTTAGTGCTACACCCCAACAACAAGTTAATATTGGGTGTCTGGTGGCCTTTCTGGGCTTGGTTTGTGTAGAAAACCCGGTGTTTCCCTCATCATTAGCCACTTTTCATACAGATTATGTGTGCTTAAGTCTCAGCATCCCACTGCCACAGGTGCTTTCTGGAATCCCACGTGAATGATTCCAAAGTTGACCCTATTTCTGTTCACACCAGTTATTAGCAGAAGGAATTCCAGTGGCAGATGAGCCTGTGTGAGAAACAGCCTTGGGATTTGCAGCTGCAAATTTCTCATCGTGTTTCTGATGCAATAAATGCACGTGATAAGCATCAGAGATGACGGTCATAAAGAGGTATCTGATATGGGAGCAGGAGAGAAAAAGAAACAGGATTCAACAGTTGTGCTGGCCCAGAAGATCCTCCCTGGAGTATCATGTGGATATTGTTTATTTTCCTCTTTTCTCCTCCTTCTCCTTCCCTAGGATTTCCGAGAGAAGAACACGGATCACATGCGCCCAGACATTGTTGCTCTGCTGCGGAGCAGCAAGAACGCCTTCGTCTGCGGGATGATCGGCATTGATCCCGTGGCTGTTTTCCGCTGGGCTGTCCTGAGGGCCTTTTTCAGGGCCATGGTCGCCTTTAGGGAGGCTGGAAAACGATACGTGGAGAAGAAAACTGGTATGTGTGCCCATCACCTGGTCCTGGAGCCTGTTTCTCAGCAGCAATTTGGGTCTAATATATTATTACCATGTTTTAAGTAGCCTGACTTATTAAGAGTTTTGAATCTATTAGGAAACTCATTGAAATAACAGGTAGATTTTTTGCAGAAGTCACATTTAAAGGTTCATCTGGATTTTATATTTTCATTTTACTGCTGCTTTAAATTTTCCTTTTTGTAGGATGCATGGTTAGAAAAACCCAAGTCATTCAAACAGAGACATACAAATTATCCAGCAAAAAAGATAAAATTTTTTTTAATAATTCTTGAACTGTGAGTTACATCTGGAAACAAAAGAAGACAATAAATCTTCATAGCATTTTCCAAGCTGTTCACTCTTTCAGCTGCAGGAGAGCATGTCTCTTGTCTAGCAAAATTCATCTGGATGGCTTTGCAGTCATCCAGAACCACGTATCACAGGGGCATTAAATTAAAGGAAAGTGATGGTGCATCATCATGCTGTGGCAGGCAAGACCTAGCTGTGCTTTTAGGCCATTTCTCTGCATAAAGCAATTTTGGAAAGATGGGTACAAGCTATTATTATTCATTTCTGGGCACAAGAGGGCTTGAAATCCGTGATGGAATTAGAGCCCCAGCAGGGAACATGTCAGCTGGGTTAAAATTAAATGCAGAGCTGCACCATGAATTTCTTTGTAATCAGTGAGGTTTGCATCATGGAGAGTGAGGAAGCCTGGGACAAGGAACATAGGGATGCAAACTCTTCAAGCAGAAAGAATAATTTTCTTGGGAGCAAATCCCAAGAAGAGCAGAAGGCAAAAAATCAACTTTCAGCTCCTGAGGTTCTTCCTCTGACTCCTCTCAGATGCAGTGTAAGAGAAGAGCTGATTCTCATGAGCCTTGGTGTGTGTGGCACATCAAGGCAGCATTTTTGGACAGACTAACCAAAGAAGGAGATGGCAAAGATGTTTGGCGCTGGGAGAAAGAGGTGGCTTGCAAAATCCATCTTTACATTTTTGTCTTGCATAAACCCTAGGCTGAACTCAAATGAGGTAATCCAGAAGATAAGAAAAAAATAATTCAATCTCAGGAAGTAAGAGTTGATTTCAAGCCCTGCTTTGCTTTTTTTTGTCTCTGGCAACTGGTCCTGCACATTGCTGTGCTCGTCTTCTCACTCCCACTTTTCAGTCCAGAGTTTGTAGCAGTAACTTGCTTATATCTCTTTCTATATATGAATATATAGATATGATGATAGATAGATAGATAGATAGATAGATAGATAGATAGATAGATAGATAGATAAGTGGATGAGTCCAGGAGGTCTTGAGACCATTCTGAGACTCAATTCTTGCATCACCTTCTCTTTCATACCAAAATTAACTAGTACATGGTGATGCTGAATTTCTAAACCTTTTCATGGTGCTGCTCCATTATCTGTCCATGTCCTTTATCCTATGTTCAAATTGCTTCATGCTTTGTACCCTGTGGGTTTTGAGTGAAAAAAAAAACAAACCCATCAGAAAGCCAGATAAGGTTTGTCTTAAACTTACCAACAATCTTCAGATCATTTATACCCTGAACTTTTATGTGCACCAAATTGGGAAGAAGTCAAGAGAAAGTCTCCATTATACAGGCAACACTATTGGGAGGTGATTATCTAAATCTATATTCCATACTGAGGTACACCTTATCTGTGGGGAAAACTTAGCCTACGAGCAGTGGCAGAGCTGGGATCACTCTCCTTGCCCTCTTTGGGGAGCTACCCACCATGTCCAAGCATGACCATCCATGTTGGACAGGCCTTGGAGCAACCTGTAGTGGAAGGTGTCCCTGCCCAACTCAAAACTGTTCTGGGATTCTGACTTTGCCCAGGTCACACTTAGCAAGGTGAGATCAGTAGCAGTGTTTTCATTGTGTTTTTGCTGGTGTGACCTTACACCCATCCCCTGTTCCATTGTCCTCCTCCAAAATCCTGTCACCAAAGCAGGTGGCTGTGGAAGAGGTAGACATGGGCAGAAGGCTCAGCCAGTGTCAGGACAGTGTGATGGGCTGGTGTAGCATGATACATCCACTGCCAGATGCTGGAATTCCCTTCTTCTCTCCAAAATAATGCAGAAATGCCCCAAACTGATGCTTTGCATCTATGGCAGAAAACATTTCTGAGTTATCAAAGTATCACTAAAGTCCTCCCGTCTTGATAGAAGCAGAGAAGCAAAGGCAGCATGTTTGAGGTTTGTTTTGTATTTTATCAAACCTTGATGGCTTTAATTAGCCTGATTTGAGCATCTACCTGCCCACAGATGTGGAGCTTCTGACAAAATGATGGTAGAGTAAGAAAAGCCTCTCTCACACAGTCATCCACATGCACACACTTAGTATTTCTACAAGTGTTTTTTCAAGATGTTCTGCCCGTTCTTGATTTCTGAGGTCCTTTCCCCATCCATCAGGCAGGTGAATGAGGGAGGAGGGAAACATCCAAAATGCACTTCTTTTAATTAAAGGCCCTTTGTACTGTTTGTCTGAGCCCCAGCTGGATCTCTCATGCTTTTACACTTGCAATACCCAACAGGGATTTTCTGGAAAAATCCCTGGCTTGTGTCTAAGCAGCTCTGCAAAATTTTTCTCTGCTTCCTTTCCACATCATCCTTTTGGTTGTTTCCTCCATGCCAAGTAGATGCTTCTGGAAGGATAATCAGCATTTTTTCTTGCTAGCTTTAGGGACTGTTCTTCTTTTGTGCTCCTGATACCCTCCTAGTGTAGCTGTTGGTGATTGTGTGATTGTCCTCGTTAATTTGAAGGTGAAGAGCAGCAAAGTGGTGTCACTGTGAATTTTCTTTGGTACCTTTGTGTTCTGCCTGAGTGATGCTTCTTCTTATGGTGCTGCCAACTCTCCTCGAATGTGAGATGCCAGGATCGGGCAAGCTGCCCTTAGCCGAAGGGTGGAACTCTTCAATAATTTGATTTTTAATTCTTTTTCTTACTAAGTTTATCAATGAGGATTGAAATGGTCCAATAGAACTGCATGTTAGAACTGGATTTGTCTGTAAACTTGGATTAAAGGAACACTGTCAAGCTTTCTAGGAAAGAATATTGGCTGATTGACTTTTTTTGGTGTCATTAATACACATGTATTATGCAAAACCCTCTAATTCTTGGCAAAAACTTATTGGAAAAAATGGTGCTGTTCATACAAACTAGGCTGCAGAGACTTGGTTTTGCCAGACCTAAATCCTTGTTCTGATGAAGGTTCTGTGGTCTTGAGGCTGTGCCTGTCCTCGATGGGCTCTGCAGTTGGATTTGGCCAACAAGTGTTGCTCTTTGGGTAATTCCTGCTTAAAAATAATCCCACTGGCTTCTGCAGATTTATTCCTGAAACTGATCACCAAAAAATACACTGTCCTCAAAATAATCAATAAAAAAGACTGCATTTGCCAAATAAAGATGACAGCAACCAAAAGCTTGGTGTTTGAGGTCTCACTGATGGTAAGGTGAGGCAGATTCCCCTTGACAGTGCTCCTGTGTAAAATTCAGATCAGTCCTTTCTGATGGTTTGATGTCGTGACATGAAATGCTTTCCACTTTGCTGGCACAAAGTGACTCCATGGTGACCTCCCCATGCCTCACTGGGAGTGTGGCACATCCTGGACTTGGCCAACAATGACAGAGAGGCACTGTGTGTTGGCACATTATCACTGGCATCACCTCTCCTCTACCCTGTGCTCACAGCTGGGCCACCAGAAGTCGTCTTGGCCACACATTGATGGTTTCTTCCAACTCAAACCCATCCTGCTGAACTCCAGACTCTGTGTTCTCTGCCCTCAGCAAATATAGAAATGGTGCTTAATGCAAATAATTTACATTTTTCCTTTTAATTGCCAAAATCTGAGCAAAATGTAGCACCGGGATGCAAGATGAGAATTCCAGGTGGTCTCATGCAGCATCTGGACAGGGATTTGTGGGTAACAGCGGGCAGAGACACGGAAAGAATTTTAAAAATAAGTTAATAAAAGTAAAGATTTATCTAATCATCCTCTTTTTGCCCAGATAATCTTGGAGTGATTATTAAGTGTTTATGCTCTGTCTGATGAGGATTATAACTGGGACTGGGACATGGTCCAGCCCGTTGCTCCCATGCCACAGTGCAGAGGAAACCACAGTTAAATTGTGTCGAGCACAAAACGTGTGACCCTTGAGCTCCTTTGGGCTTGTTCCTTCCCCTCTCCTGATTTCTGCTTATTAAATCTTTCTCTTCTCTCCATTTTTTTTTGTTTGTTTTTATTTTGCTTCCCAAGGGCATGATGATGCAGTGCCATGTGCGGTTTTGAAAAGTGTGGATAGTTTTAGCTTTCTCCACCACCCAGTTCATCAGAGGAGCTTAGAGATCCTGCAGAGGTGCAAGGAGGAGAAGTACAGTAAGGCTCCACCACCCACTCTCCCCTCTGATACCACACTCACACATCCAGAAATGGAAACCAGGTGCATTCCATGTAGAAAGGACAAAAACCAGCGCCTGAGGAGGCCTCCATGATCAAACCAGCTGCCTTAGATCAGTTTTGAGCCTATTGGGAAATGATTAGGCACAGTTGGAAGAGTCAAACTAAAAGCAAACCCATATCGCTTGAGATCTCGCAAAAATCATTTTATTGGCAATTTCCCCATTTACTCACTGACATTAATAAAGAATATTCCTGATACAAGGCTGGTACAGGTGGAATTCAACTTGATTTGGATTTCATTGGACTTCAGAAATATCTTTAGCTTGTGAAAATGTTGTCTCCCAGGGCTTTTACTTAAAACAGAGGCATTGTCAATGTTATTTTACAGAATGATGCACTTGGTCTCCATTTCTTCATCTTCACTCCTCTGTCATGTAATAAACTCATCCTGCATGACAACATGGACACTCTTGCCTGCACTACTCCTTTTTACTTTTATATTTAAATAGATATTTGGTGGTCTCATGTTTAGATATATTATTTGCCTGCCATTATTCTCTTTCTTCATGTTGTGTGTTAAAGCTGAGAGAAATAGAGCTGCTCTGCATGGGTAGCTCAACTTGCTTAAACTTCATGAAATTTAGGTGTAAGTGGAAACCACCTTTTTTTCTGTAGAGATGAGCACAGTAAGTACAGTAGGTGCATGTTAAACCTTCATAAATATGGTTTTCCTGTTAGAAACCTTCTGTCAGATGTCTGTGCTTCCTGCAGCACGTGGGGCTGGGGGAGCAGTGGTGGTTTAAGTCTTAATTTACGCTTTCATTATTAATTTAACTACTTTATTTTCCCTTACAAGTTCCAAACACTGCTATAAGAAAACATAAAGGAGTGATACTAAATTTTACTTGATTTTAGATTTTATTAAGTGGTATTGTGCCAAGTGACCTTACTGATACTACTAAGAAACTATTGGAAAGGAAGATAGTTATCAGCAGAGTAATTTTACTTGCAATAAATGAATCAATGTAACTTTAATTTTTAAGTTGGCTCAGCAATATGGGAGATTTTGGGGGGTTTAGTTTGCAGTTCCTTAGGTGGGAAAAAGGAAAGTCATACAGCCCAAGAGATACTTAGAGCTTTAATTTAGTGGGAAGCAGGAAGCTGACCTCAATGTTGAGCTCAAAACCTCACTATTATAGATTAGTCCACACAATTTGGGATCTTTTATGATAAATCCAACATATGGGTCTAAGAAGAACATTGCCACAGTTTGTAAATTGGCATCTGACCATGCAAGCAAGTAATTCTTGTTCTGCATTCAGAGATCTTTCCCATCTTCCCACGGGGTGTGCTCCTGCTTCCCCAGGCTCCCTTGGCAAGCTGAAGTGGGCTTGGAGCGTGTGTAACATTTCAGTTCAGAATCCATCAGGTTTTGGGCCCCACAGGTGAGCTTGGCCCCAGGGACTTGGCTTTTCCCACAAGTCAGATGAGGTTATATATCCATGTCATCCTTGAGACAGGAACCAAGGTCATCTCCTTGTCTTGAGCTGTGCAATTAGTTCTGAACAAAGAGAGAAAAATTGCTTTGATGAGTTTATTGAGATTCCCTGTAGGTCCCTTGGTTTTCTGGAGCCAACTGGTCATCCTTCCCTTACCATCAGCTGCTTCCCTGGTGCTGTGGAGTCCACCAGTTCCTCCAGAGCAAGGAACTGGTTTAGACACCTCTGATTCAAGACTGGAGCTCTGCTGGTTGGCATTCATCCATAGGGAGTACACGGGGCTTATCCAAAACTCTTCTCAACAAGGGCAAAGACTTGTTAGGTAAATCAGTCCATCTACCCGAAACAATCCAGCTGAAGGAAAGGGAATATGCTTGAAAAATAAGAATAATTTTTGCCTGAAGTGTAAACCAGATGAGTCTGTGTCTGAGCTGGATGAAGGGAGTGAGAGGTTGTTGCCACATTGTTCTTTCCTGCTGCATATCAATTCCTACAATTTAATAGCCCATATTCACCATACACAATTCTCAAGGCTATGTGCAAATCACCAGCTGAAATCTAAGACCTTTTTACCTTCTATTTATAAAAATCCCCCTTATTTCCAAGAAAAGGGTTTACATCAACACTACAGCTTTTTTTGGCTGTATTCCTTCTTTAAAGAGCCAAGTGATGGCACAATGTCGAAAAGTCTTTCTATTTGGTGCACCTAAAGCATTTCTCTTTAATCCAACTCATGCACTGTCACCTTTGTTAATCAACAAGTAACTTAAGGTGCTGAGCTGGCAGAACCATGATGCAGTTTAAATGCAGTTGTTACCTGAAAGCCTGAAATAGAAATTCTCTTTTCCTGAGCAATACAAGGTGTGGATGCAGGGATAATTTGATACAACCTTGTCTTCATCACTTCAGCTTGACTTGTTGGGTTGGAAGGTGTTTTGGTCCTTTTCTTCCTTTGGTGGGGAGTGGAGGAAAAGGTAGGAAGACAGATTTTGCTTCACAAAGAAGGGTATGCATTTTAAAAAATCTTGGAAATACCAGTGAAATACTGTTTTTCATGGACTCCTTTAGACAGGAAAAGCCTTCTGAGTCTTAACAGAGGAGTATCCAGGTATATTAAAATATATTTAATCTATATTAAAAATAAGTCTAGCTAGACATTAGGTGCTTTCTTAGTCTAAAACTAGCTACACAAAGTACTAATGCAACATTTTTAGCAGATACCTGGTTATTCCCATTTTCCCCTCTTTGCAATTGGGTTTCTGTGCTCTAAATCAGGACTTCGGACACAGGAATGCCAGTCTTGAAAGAGGTACAAGAACACTCCTAGGGCAAGAAATGTAACCCAAAAATGGATTAAATGGCAAAAAGAGGGATTGGAAAGAGTTTTGAGCTTGGATATTGTTAAGAACTCAGATGCATTACCTGCCTTGCTTTTCAAAAACCTCCAGTGCTGGGGATGCCAAACTTTCTCAGCAGGAGTGATTTGGTTGGTCCTGCCTTGGAACACAGGCAGGGTTCAAAGATGACCTGGAACAGCACACCCTCAAATTTTCTTTGGTTGACATTTCCAGAATATTTGGGCAACCTTTAGATGCAAAAACTTAACCAGCTGGACCATCAGCCTTTTCAGGGATCTCCTGCCCAATTCAAGATGAACAGATTCTCCTGTTCAGCTTCAAGATGAGCTGTTACAACACCTTAGCAGGACAAGGAGGGTGGTAAATGTCCAGTTAAAGTGATGTCACCATTGACTTTGGTAGGAATTCATCTTCTCCTCAGGAATTCCAGGCTCAGAACAGCAGGACGGGCTCAGGTCTCAGCGTATTTTCTTTGTGTTCATCTTTCAGAATAAAAAATCACCAGGACACCTTTTAGCTCAGCACCTGGGCTGCACGAAATAGTGGAATTATAGATATGGGGAGGAGGGGATATGCCATTGCTTCCTCCTGTTCTGCTACAAACCATAGTTTAGACATTTGTCTTTTTAGAAAGCTTTTTTCCCCTTTTTTCCCACTGTAGATGTCTCAGGGTAAAATGAAACACATTTTCCCCATGCTGAGGTGAGAGCTGTGATTTTTCCTGTCTCACAGCAGTGATTTTGAGACAGTTATAAAATTGCTCAACTATTTTCATGTCAAACTCCACATTATCAGATCTTTAAATTTCTGTGGTTTGGTGACTTGACGTGTTTGTTGTCTACAAAAATTGCCTACTGTCTTTGTAAGTGCTTGGTTACAAAACATTTCCACTTCAGGGAAGATAACAGCTGCTACTGTAACCATGTGTGGCAGCTTCCTTGGCTGAATACAAAATAGGTACTTTATTTAATATATTGTTTTATTAGATATATTTTATTTATTTACAAATAAATTATTATAGCTATCAAAGGATATAGTCTCAATAGGCTATCAAGCCTTTATAAAATAATATATAAAGTATTTCCTACTTGCTGTGCATGTCCATATATTTGGAGGGAGGAAGAGAAGCAGTGTCTAAGGAATGAATGGCCATTTTCTCAAGCATTCTGATTATGTGCAGGTGTTTTGCCCATGCAGCTGGTGAAAAGCTTGGGAATCTCTTGGACATAGAGAACATGAGTGACTGCTTGCCCCCATCATCTCCTTCCCTCACCCCATTTGCCAGCTGGGACAGCGTGTCCCTAAAACACCTCATGCATATGTGGGAGGGGAATTAGAGGCTGGAGCAAACAGTGTTAGTCACAAGGGTGATGACTCTGGCAGGGAGGTGGGACTGGGAAGCGATGGCATCCTTGGCACCCGGCTGTGCCCGGAATGTGCCAGGACACGTCCGCTGCTCCACGCCAGAGTCAGGGCTGAGCTATGGCTCTGCTCATTGTCTCTTGGCTTGGAGCCAGCTGGAAACGTCTTCTTCATGTGCTGCTTCAGGTATCACTCGGAAGAGCCCGAGGACGCCGCTCTCAGACCTCCAGGGAGTCAACACCATCAACGAGAGGAGCCCACGGTAAGGCTCCTGCTTTTACCTTGGCACGGCCAGGGATCTGGGATGAGAGAGCACTGTCTGCACCTAAAAATGGCTCTATTGACATTTCTCCTATCTCTCCTACCAATCTTATTTCTCTTTGTTCTTTCTCTGCTGTGTGATTGGATCTAAACACCTTTCCTGACTAAACAGCAGGCAGGGAAACCAACTTCCCTGTGTCAAAGGCAGTAGTTGGTGGTGTTGGGTGTACAGGGGTATAAGAAGCTTTAAAAAATGAATGAATGTGCCAATACCAAGGAAATAGTCATTTAAGGAGGACAGATTTGGGTGCAGAACTGCATACAGCATGTGGTGGCTCCAGACACTTTGGAATGTGGAAAACCTGGAAGTTATGGGGTTTGAGATGGTACTTTGCCAAATGCTTGCATGTTTTCAGGGGGGGAAAAAAGCACATTTGCTTCAAAATTGATTGATTTTTACGGTTTTTATGTACATTCTTATTTTTAAATCCTTCCTTGAAGTTTCTGACCATTTAAGCAGCTACTGAATGAGACTCAGGTCTACGCTTGAGATACAGATCTGTGCCTCTTCTGCAAAGCCTTCTCCATCCCCATTCCAGAATTAACTTGCTTGTGAAGCCAAAGTCTTCATATCCAAGGCATGTCTGGGCACTGATCCTTTTCCCAGCTATTCTTGTGCTATCCCTCCGCACATCCCAGGAGGTCTGATTTCCCAATACCCTTCTAAAGGCGTACGGTGCATTTCTGCTTCCCTCTGAGCAGGTGTATGCATGCTGGGGAAGGAATGATAGGAGCACCCTCAGCTCCTACAACCACTCCTTGGAGCTGTGGATATCCTGGTGTGTCTTTATGGCTGCTCTGAGATTAATGAGAAACCCAGAACAAGTCAAGAGGGGTCTGAGTCTGTCTCCATTTAATGTGTCCATTAAATCAGTCCTTGCATCTCAGTTGCTTCCCTTCCACACAGAACTAAATATCCTTCAAGGATATTATGAAGGCTCATTTTTAATGGCTTTAATGCCAAACAGCCACAACAAAAATCAGCTACACATTGTTCCTTTTTTTAGGGAAAGAAAAGTGGCGACTTCTGCCTGGTTTTGGTCACCATGTGCTCTGTGAGTGCCATCAAGAATAGAATGTCCTTCTTCCTCTGAATTCCTCTCCTTTGAGAGAGGCAGTGGCACCCTACTGAAGGAGAACTGAATGGTCTCACATCATTAGAAGTCCGTTTCAGTGGTTAGAGAGGATGGGATTTGCTTAAAATGGTGGGATTGAATTCATAAATTTGTGCCACTTTTCAAGTTTGAGCAGAAATCCAGCTGGTACAAGCAAGGCCACCCTGTCCTGGGAAGGTGATGCAGCCCTGGCTGTCCTCACCTCAGTCTGTGCCACCCTCCTTTCCCTTCTCATAATGCTGCAACTGCTGGGGCTCTGATGGGTTGGGTTGTGACAACAGTTGGTCCTTGGTAACACTCGAAGCAGGAATGTTGGTGTCTCCAGAGGCAATGTTCCCTGTTTCCAGCACCTCTGATTATGCAAGTTTCTCTCAAGATAATGCAACATGAAACTTTGTCCCTTTAGAGATTTTCCCTTGTAGATAAGAGGATTCCTGCAGTTTCTCTATCCAGCCTTTGGCACATGAGGAACATCCATTATAAGAGCCTGACGGAGAGATGGAGGCTTTAGCCAGCTTTTAAAATGCTGTTTATTGTACAGACGAGGTTACAGCAGTTGAGAGTCGTGGGTGAGCCTAGAGCTGTTGGCTATAGGCAAGCTGTGTGTCTTGAAGCCCAATTTTATTTATGTTACAATTCATTATATACTTTTCATTACAGAGCATTTTAATACATGACTACCAATCAACATCATACACAATACCTTTTACATTTACATATAACCTATCAAAACTGCTAAAATTACCATATTATGTTAGTGACTAGCCGATCATCGGAGTTAGTAATTACATGTTAGACTTTGGGACTTGTTCTGCAGTGGAAATTACTGAGATCTTTTTTTTACTTGCAACATTGGCTTTCTTGTTTGCCTGTGAAAATCCTTTTGTTTGAGGTGGATTTATCCTTTGCTCTAAGCCATAAAAGCCCCTTCTAACTCACTTTGCTTTTTATTTTCTAGTAAAACTAGCTCAACAATTCTTTTCTTCTATATCAAAGATTGCTTTAATTCCTATAAAAGCTTCTGAATATCTGCAAAACTTCTCCGTTAAATTCTCGTTCTTCCCAACAATCCGTGAACTGGGACAGGGCTTTTTTTGACTGCCCAACTCCAGCTTTGAAGGCACTTTAGTGTGGGAGCTGGGGCTGCCAACATTTTCATAGCTCAAAATATTTCAATTATCTCAGCAAAGGGACATTGTAAAGGCAGGGAAGTTCCTCCTGACCCAGGCAAGGAGGAGGACATGTTTATTTACTGTGGAGTTCAGTGTGTGGTCAGCTCTAGTTATGTAGCTTAACCCATGCCAGCACAGCAGACAAGTCAGCCTAAACAGCCAGAATTGAGGAACTGTGTTTTCCTTCCTCATCCTCAGCAGCTGTGTTCTACCAGCAGCCTCAATCTGAGCCTTTATTTGCAGAAAAAGTGCTTTTGGAGTAATCCTAACTCCTGTGTTCCTCCTTCTGTGGTTCCTTGATAGCGTGGTCCGTGATCTTCGCTTCCCTTGGGCATCATCAGTAGTGAGTCCCCAAATGTCACCTTTACCCCTTCCTTCTGGAAGTACAAACCATGTGTCCCATAAGATCTCCAAGGTCCAGCCTGTGCTTTCAGAGTAGGCAGGTGATTTTGATCCCTTTGACTGTAGCTACTTTTGAACTGGAGAGTCATGTCACTCTTGATGAGTGTTGGTATTTCAAGTAAATGGCACTTGTTGAGCAAGAGGAGATGAGCACAGGAGTGCAGGTAACCTGTCTGGAAGAGAGATTGGCTTTAGCAGCTTCCCAGCAGATTGACTGGCAAGCAATTTATGGCTCCAAATTAAACAGGAATTGCTTTCAAAGCCATCTCATGATCATGTGGTTGCTGATAAGTCTGGTTGTGCATCCAACCTAGAGGATAGCTTGGGGCCTGTTTCTAAAAGCAATTTTCAGGCATGACATCACTCAGGAAGTCACTGTGGAGGGTTTAGGGAGCCAAGTGCTCTCCTCTGATCTCAGGAATAAAAGTGGACGGGTGGTTTGCACATGCTGGGTGGGAAACCAGGCTTCAGCAGAGCATTCCAAGTGCCTTCCCCAGCTGCTGAGAACTGAAGGCCAGGCCATGCCTAACCAAAACCACTTGGGCTGATTGGGATCCTGCTGGTTGGTGCTCACTAGTGACACTTTTATGTGCAGGGGTGTCTGAACAGGTGTTTGTCTGGAAAAGCTGGCTGGGCTCGGTGAGGTGATCGACACCAAAGTACCACAAGCCTGTATCTGTTGCCATGTGAACATATCCATCCTAAAGTGTCCATAATGAACAGAGCTGACATTTTATCTCTTGGGTATTTCAAAACCACATGGGAATTTTTGAGGTTTTCCAGAGAGGTTAGCCAGGCTTAATGGTGTTGTTCATCCCAAAAGTGTCTGTTGAGCTTTAGTGGTTCCCATCAACTGGTGATTTTTTTTTTCCCACCTGCAGACAGGGGAGTTTTGGTGGATGGTACCTGAGATGTAAAGAGAAGAAAGGTGAATAGGAGGGATCATTTGGATATTTAAGCTTCTCACTAACAATCTGTCAATGGAATGCTTAAGAAAGCAGGTCCTGGAGCGCTTAGCCAAGGGTTTTACTTTGCTGTGATTGATCCCTCCTTATAATAGTGGTACATGTCAAAATGCTGATTTAATAGGATCAGGAAGGAATTTGGGAAGTGCTCAGATGAGGCAGCGAGGTGACATTGCTCCGAGGATCTGGCTCCAGCTTTTGAGCTGGCTGAACATACAGCTTTACATCCTTTATTTTTTAATTTCCATGTGGCACTTGAGATTTGCCTTTCCTCCAAATCAGGTCTTTAAGGCAAAGGACTGCCTTGTTGTCAGACCTCAGAAGTAGCCGGCGCCTGAGGCCATGTTTAAACCACCGTATCCTTCTGCATCCTCATGACCTAGTGCAGCCTAGAGCCTCCTCCTGTTCCTTTTCCTCCTGTCTGAGATAACTGAGAGGGGAGGGGGGGCACGTTGCAGCCCCCACATCCATCCTTAGATTGCTTTTATTTTGTATGATGATTTCTGCAAGGCTGATAAAAAATCTAGAGTTTAAAAACCCTAACAGACCACCAAAAACCCACCAAGCCAAAAGTATTTTGTTTGGGTGCTGCCCATAAGAGGCTTCATGTTCCCCAGACACCACTGGAAGGCTCCTCATCTCTGGAAATTGCTTGTCCTGATGTGCAGTTTGGCCAAGTATCCATTTCCATCCCTCCGAGATGGGATTTTGGTTCCTCTCCTCATTCTCTTTAGCCATTCCGAAGCCAGGTGAGCATTTCTGCAGACCACAGCAGTTATGCTCCATGGCAGGGGGGACCAAATTGAGTGACTGATTTGTAATCAGGCCCCAGAGAGTGATTCAGGGTCAATCCATCCATCCAGCTGGGGCTGACATCCATCTTTGTGGCAAATAATGAGTTTATTGCAAATTAGATTTGTTTTTCTCTTCCTAATGGAATGATTGTGTGAATTTGAGGAGACAGAGTCTGCACTAGATGTCGTGGCCTCATATCCTTCAGACCACCAAAGGTATCTAGAGGTATCTGCAGACTCAAGGTTTCTGTCTGGGAGAGCTGGAAGCTGTTATTGTCCTGCTGATAATTTGTTCCTTTTGTGAATATTTGATCTTTGAGAGATCTTTGAGAGGTGCTTTAGTAGACAATGATTTCATGTGCTGTCTGGCACCAGGGACTCATCCCATGGGAGTGAATGAACAGTGGGAAAAAAAAGCAGCAGCTCATTTTCTACCAATGAGTTATTTTATGATCTATTTTTGTCATAGAACCGTGTTTTTTATCTCTTCCTAACGGTGTCTGGTGTTTCAGGGATGCCTATGCAGTTGGCTGGAATGGCCGGATGGGGATGAGGCACAACAGGCTCGCCAGCCCTGGCACCTTCCTGGACAAAGATGGGATATTCGTCAGCACAACCAACAGCAAACTGCTGGAGAGGGCCCATGGCATCCTCATGTCAGTACCCAGGAGGGGATCTGAGCTTTGCTCCTGGAGCATAATGAGCAGCATGGGTGGTTAGGGGAATAAATAGCCAGGATATAAAACTCTCAGAGTGCCAAGGAGACTTGGAGGTGTTTCCCAGTTGGGTCAAAGCCGCTCCAGTACATTTGACATGTCTGATTTAACTCATTCATTCAGAATGACAGACAGAGGGAAGAAAGAGAAGGAACAAACCTGCTGGTCACACCAGTCTGGAGATACAGCAGCCGTGTAATGCAGTCACACTTTTAACATCATATCAGAATTTCCATTATAAATTATCTGGGCAGATGATGTTGATGATTCACACTGCAGTCTCCTCAAAGGTTCGGGGATCATCCCAGAGTGGCTGGGATGAACATGAGCTTTGGAAATCAGCAGGCTGGTCAATCATTTTGTGAAGTAGCTTCCTTGCTCTTCCCAAATTCCCAGCATGCCATCATTTCCAATGTAACCATTCCCATTATTTGGATACATTCCTCTTAGTCTGCAGTATTCAGGGGCAGCCCCCATTTCAGTGCCAGCTTGGGGCAGCAGCTGTTTAGGGGGATTTGGAGGGGCTGGTTTCATAAACTCCTCTATTCCACAGTTGCACTGTGGATTAACCTGAGCCATTTATTATCTCCCCAGGCGAAATAAGAACTTCAAAGCCAAACCCAGTCTCCCGAAGGTGAGTGAGAAGCAACATTTTCCCCTTTGTGTTCTGTGGGTTGGGGCTATAGCACAGTAATGCAGTGCTGCTGGGTATGAAGAAGACCATTGTGTCTACACCAAGACTTTGGTCAACTCAGCTCTGTTCAGGGCTCTTTAATTTATATAAACCCAAAGGATTTCAGCCCTGATTTCTGCTGGGAGAGATACGAGCACTTACATCTTCCTTGGAGCTGCTCTGGCTCCTTTTTCCTCCTTCTGAGAAGGAATATATACATGCTGGTGAAATTTAATAGCTAAATCTCTAAACTAAAATGAGCAAGTAAGTGATGCAGGAGAGCTGGTACCTGATAGACAACAGCCTTGTTACTTTCCCTCCATCTTGGCTACATTTATTATATTTTAAGGAGATCTGTTGTCCCTAGAAGAATAATGCTTTTTGTGGTCCTCACTGGTGCTGCATCTGTGATCAGGAACAGAGCACCAGGAGAGAAGTAAACATTGTTTTTACTCCTCTCTATGTCCATCTTGCACCTGTAGTGGCACCAGTGCAATTAATCAATGAACATTAACAGTGAGGAGAATCATAGAATCACAGAATGGTTTGTGTTGGAAAGGACCTTAAAGGTCATCCACTTCCACCCCCTGTCATGGGCAGGATCACCTTCCTCTAGACCAGGGTGCTCCAAGCCCCTCCAAGCTGGTCTTGGACACTTACAGGGATGGGGCAGCCACAGCTTCTGTGGGCAACCTGTGTCGGGGCCTCACCACCCTCACAGGGAAGTCATCCCTCAGTGCTCCCTGTTGAGATTACTTCACTTAAGGAAGCCCTCTAAGGGTTAAAGAGGGATGTAGCAGATGGTGTGATGGTAACATCTGGATTTTCTATGGGTTCTCTCTTTTTCCACAGCACTTGCTGGATGTGAAGTCCCTCAAGCATCTCACGAACCTGACGTTGCACGACCGCATCACCAAATCTCTTCTCCACCTCCATAAGAAGAAAAAACCACCCAGCATCAGTGCCCAGTTCCAGGTGAGCCCTTTCCTTTGATGGAGAGAGGGGAATTACCTGCTCCAGGCACAGTCCTGTCCCATCCCCTGCAGCATTTAGCCCATGAATCCCACTGCAGGCTTGAGGGAACTGGGGCATGGCAGGTATTTAAAGGGTGCACATGGAGAGGAATAAGAGTGAGGATGGGTATCATGGGAGATGACATGGTGGAGGAAGGTGGGACATGAGGATGAGCTGCAGAGGAAGATGTTGGTGCATCCCTGACCTCTGGTACCTCATATTGTGCTATTTTCCCCCCCAAATCCAGAAACTGCAAAATCCCCAAATCATGTTTTTTACAGTCTTTTTATTCTCATCCAGCATAATCTGTTCTGAGGCAAAATGGGAATTTTAATAGGGGCAGAAAAGTCAGAATCCTGCTGTGTTTTCTCCAGAAGAGCAGGGGAATTCAGAGGAGGGATCGATCTTATGTTGTCAGTGTGGTGTGCCAGTCAGCAATCCCTGGGGTTGGTGCAGAGAAAATAATCCTCCAAGGATTTGGCAGTGCTGGGCTCACAGTTGGACTCAATGATCTTAAAGGTCTTTTCCAACCTAAATGTGATTGTTCTATATGTGCACCACGGCTTGGAAACTGCTACAAGACATGTGCACAAGCAGGTGGTAATAATAGAAAGCATCTTTTCACTTAAAATCTGGGTTCTAAGCAAGTCTGGGTTGGTTTTGACTTGTAATTTTCACTGCTTTGGGTTTATTTTTTTTTTTGGGAGATGTGGTTTATATTTATATTTAGAAAGTCTCTGTGTGTAGGTGTGGGTAAGATTAAATAATTAAAAATATATGCACACACGTGTATATATAATTAGCAGAATGCACATCTGTATATTTATATATTCAGCTTTGTTTAATCTAATGGTATTCTTGTCAAAATTCACTCCTGCAGAGTTTAATTCATACCCGTGGAGGGGTTGAAACAGGGATGTCTTGAGTGAAAGGCCTTCCCAAAACCTATTCATGCTCCCAACAAAACTCTGAAAAGCCCTGGGGGGCACAATTGATTTTTTTTTTGTATATTTTCACAGCACATTCAAATAGAATACCCCTAATTTCATTGAGCACTTTTTAAAGAGAATAACTTTGAGGGACAAAGCAGCAGTATTGCTTTTTTAATCAAGAGCAAACTAATAAAATTGCATGGAATTGGGTCACAGGCAGGAAACACAAATATTTCCTATCATGTTTTTTTTTCAGAGAAACGCTGCTTTGTGTCTAATGCCTCAACACCAGGCTTGCAGCTGCTCCATCTCCTATGGATTTCCACTATCCCTATACTTAGAGTAATCTATAGGGGAAATAGCTGCCTTGGAGTGTATGCTGAGGGATGCAGGATCCCCTGAGCAGGGATGGTTTTCACTATGGAAAGCTGAACCACCCATAACCTAAAACTGTAGAGCTCCCCTTTAACCCACATGAGGTGGTGCCCTGGAGACAGGGATGGAACAGTTGCTGAAAGGCTGAGTTCAGGTGGTAAAGTAGTGGGTGGCTGTAAAGTTTTGCTGGCAGTGGGACAAAGGAGATGGGTCCAGGGTTAATCCAGTGACCTCACATGTCCTTTGAGGATTCCCAACCACCAGATGGCTGAGGGTGCCTGGACCATCTGCCTCACACAGGATGGTGCTGAGGGAATGGAAATGCCCCCTCCTATGGGTCCAGCACATCCCATTCCCACCATTTCCAGCACTGGAGCACTCTGCTTGCTGGGCTTTTAGCAAAGGGGTTGTGTCCCTTGAGTAGCCCCTTTCCCTCCCACCAGCCTGTGGGGGCACAGTGGGATGCTGCAGCATTGCTGCTGATTGAAAGCACCCAATAGGCTTCTTTTGTGTAAAAAAGAGTAATTTCAGATTTTAAGAAAACCAGGAGCATGCCACATCATGGCATTCCTGCTGCTTCCTGGGACAGGAGAAGCGATACTTTCATGAAGCTAATGTACCTAACACAGCTGCATCACATGTGCCTGGGATCCATCCCTTGCTCCTTCCAAAATCCTGGACGTGAATCAATTTTTCTAAACATGAAAGGCTTCCCAAAAAGATGTCTTTGAAGTGATCAGAAGGAAGAAAAGGCTTCCTGTGAGCAGTGGGCAAAATGCTTCTTTGTAATACCACGCCGGTTTATTAACTCCTGTATTCCCAAATTTATAACTCTGCTTATAGTAAATGTGACAGAGTATCCTTTACATGACAGAGTTTTAAACTCTATTAAAATCAAGAGTAATCAACTCTGTAGCACCTTACCAATGTCATGTTTGTAATGTGCTCAGCAATTAGATATACCCAAAGTATTTATAGGATACAGCAAAAAAATGTGTCTGGGGAGCCTGGCCAGCAGCAATGGACCTGGCACGTTCTGGTTTTCAGCCTGGTTTTATTCCAAGAGCTTGTGATTCATCCCAAAAAGTCAAAGGTTTGCAAGGTGAAGGGATAACTGAGCATGACATCCCACTGGAGCAGCTGGCTGTAGAGTGATGCCAATGTAAATTCATTTTTATGGGAGAGACTTTTAATGGTGATGAATAAATAAGGGGAAATAGTAAAATGGAACCAGGAAACTGCTTGATTCTCAGTGATCCTTCAGTCAGGAACATGCCAGCATTGAAGTTCTTTAGAAACAACCTCTGAAGTGTCCAGACTTGCAGGCTTCAAAAATTATTGTGAATTTACGATTTTCCCCTGGCAAAGCTTTCATTAAAAACAATTCATTTTTAGGCCAACAATAAAGTTTTGACAATTAAAAATCAGGAGTAAATCGTGTCTGGAGTAACTTTTGATAAAGGAAAATTTGATTTGTGTTTAAAAAACATCAGTGGGTGGTGTTGCCAGGTGTAAATTTTTGTCTTGGAGCTCCCACTTATGGCTGGAAGAGGTTTGTGGTATGGAGTGGCATGAGAATTTGGGCTCCAGGGGAGCTAGACATCTGAAAATCCAGCCCAGCATTATATTTATCTTTGGTTTCTTTGTTGAGGGCAAAGACAAAATCAGCAAAGTTGCTTGTGCTAAAACACTCATTTGGGGGAATAATTTCCCACGTGCCTCATTTACTCATAATTAATTCCAGTTTATGTTGGTTTGTGATTTAAGCATTTGGATTTTCATTATCCAGTGTGGTCTCCTCTCTCTTCCCTGTCTCTCCTCTGTTGCAGGCATCCCTGAACAAACTGATGGAGACCCTTGGCCAAGCAGAGCCATATTTTGTCAAGTGCATCCGATCCAACGCTGAGAAGGTAAATGCCATCTTGTGAAAGCAATCCTGCTAGAAATCAGCTTGAGAATCTTTTGTCCAATTTTACAGGGAGTTAGATAGGAAACAAATCCTCAAATGAAGTTGTATTTAGAAGATTTGAGCAAGGGGAAGCATGGATTGTTGTGTCATTCTTGATAAACTTCACTGGCTTTTATATTTGTAGAAACCCATGTATGCAAATATACTATTTTAATTTATATGAAAAATATATTGACTTTAATAAATGAATTTGACTACTTTGAGGCTTCTGACCAGCCATAAGAGAGATTTATAGAACCATGAATTCGCTTGTGCTGGGTCTGAGCCCTAAAGCTTCCTTAAAATAAAGTTTTCATAAGTAAAAGCAGATACTTTTAGAATATACTACATTGATCTCAATGACTCATATTTCTTAAATTTGACTTCATGTAAGTGTGTCATGGACCGAGGACCCACTGTTCAAAATGTAAGGATGCTTTGTGGATTAATCCTTCAGAGTTTTACCCAGGCATTTAAAGATGAAGCTTTTTGTATTGGAGATTATTTAGTTGCTCGACATCTTACCCATTAACTGTGTCCTTGGGGGGTCTTATTCAATTCAAATGCAAAAAATCTTTTTTTGTGTGGCTTTTATTTCTCTAGTTAACTGTTTGAAATTCTCAGAAGCAAACAGGATTTGATCCTAGTTGGATTAGTTCAGTTCCTGGGGATCCACATTCCCTCCCTCCTGTAGCATCGCATTGTAGCATCACTGACAATGTGTGTGTCACACACATGTGCTACATCTGCTGAACTCTTTACCCGTCCATGCACTTAAAAGCTTCAGTGAAAGGAAATATTTGCTCATCCTTGGTCTGGTTTTCTCCTTCCAGCTGCCCCTGAGGTTCAACGACAGCCTGGTGCTCCGGCAGCTGCGCTACACGGGGATGCTGGAGACCGTGCGCATTCGCCAGTCAGGATACAGCTGCAAATACTCCTTCCAGGTTGAGTACAGCAGGCTTTGTCTTCCATCACCTTTAGCATCATTAGCAGAGTTGTCTGAGTGTTGCTGCTTCATTTTTTATCGGGGTAATTAATTTCTAGCTTTTGGAAGGCAGTGGATGTAACAGGCTGTTCTCTTAGGAGCCAATCTAGATTTCAGGGAGGGCTGTGAGCCCCTGCACTGTGGTTTTTGAACAAACCAGTACTCTTTTGCAACATGGACTCCTTTTTGGGGAAAAGTGTCTGATTCGCACGTTCTCTTTCACATCTGGAATTACTGGGAGGAGTGTTTGGCTTGTTGTGTTGGCTTGTCCCATCAGGAGAGTGATAGGCATCCTCTGAACTGCTAGGGTTAGCCAGCTTTTCCTGTTTTCTTCTTTTCCATGTGTTTGCCAGGTTTTGTGTACGTCGGTCCTTTCATGCTTTGCTGATTGGTTTCCTGCTAGCGGCTGCTTTCGAGCAGACATTGTGTTCTGCACAGCAGCTGCTTAGAAAAAGAAAAATGCTCCAAAATTTTTTGCTAGGAGCAGGGCTCCTCCCAACCTTGCCTGGGAGGATCTATCCTCTTGTACCTCCTTCACTCTGAATCCTCACAGCAGTAATGGCTGGAGCATCTGAGAGATGTTTTGCAGATGTTGGTATCTTCCTTCCGTCGTGGCCCTTGCTGGGGATGTGGAGTATTTATTTGCCTGGGACTGACCCTGTGGCTCCTGCAGAACCTCTCCTCCCACACTGAAAAACATTTGAACCTTGCTGGGTCCCTGCTTTGATGTCTTTCCCATCAAACCACAAATGTTGGATGAAACTTGGTGCTCCCCAGTGCATAAAATGTTATCTGTCCTTCTGCTCACTCCAGAGGTCCCATTTCATCTGGCCAGTGGAACAAATCTGTTATTTACGGGAGAAAGAAGCAGCAGGACCCAACTAACCAAATCTTAGTGCTGCTTTTTTTTTTCCTTCTCAGGATTTTGTGGACCATTTCCATGTCCTTTTGCCACAAGGGATCAGCCCATCTAAGCACAATATCCAGGATTTCTTCCAGAAGATAAAACTTGTTGCAGACAATTACCAAGTTGGAAGAACAATGGTAAATGTTCATCCCCAGCTCAGCGTTTAAGACACAAATATAACATTTGCCTATATTTCTGTCTGATGAATTAATATCTATATATGGTTTTACTTAATGATACTATTTTTCTTCTGTTTACCAAAAATCAATTATTTAAATGAAACTTCTAATATTATTAACTTAAAAGAGCAAGGAATAATATTGTTTTGTTATCAATTGTAATGAGGCAGCCTCAAAAAACTCATGTCCTCCAAAATCTCTGTGTGTGTGTACACTTAGCTTGATACGATGGTCCTCATTTTGCCTTCCCTGATGGGAAAGCTCTGTAATTCAGAGCTTAGTCACAGGCTGCTGTGAAACCTGTTAGAGGTGCCTTCACAAAAATCAGCTCCTCAACTTTCCTGGGAGCATCCAGGACATAGAAGCCAGGAGGATTAAATCATTTGACTTGTGGTCTGGGAAGCTTTCCATGCTAGTGTTTTTTGGGTTGTTTTGGCCAGGTTTTCATGAAGGAACGGGAGAGGCAGCTTCTGCAAGACCTGCTGCACCAGGAGGTGCTGCGGAGGATCACGCTGCTGCAGCGCTGGTTCCGCAGCCTGCTCTGCAGGAGGCAGTTCCTGAGCCTGCGGCACGCAGCCATCAGCATACAGGTGGGCGCTGGTGCTGGATTCCAGTGCAAATTGGCAATGGGGGGAGAGCCGGAGAGGCTGCATGAAGGCAGGTGCTGTCCCAACTTCACAAAACACCTGTTACAAGGAATCCCCCGCTGTGTTTGCAGAGATTTTGGCGTAGCTACCAGAGCCGAAAAAAAGGCAAACCGTCGCCAGACCCTCTGGTTCTCAGCAAAGCCGCTGTCATCCTGCAGACCCGCTGGCGAGGCTTCGTGGAGCGGCGGAGGTTCCTGCAGATGCAGTTTGCAGCCCATCTCGTCCAGAGCTGCTGGCGGGAGCACATCAGGCGCCGGCACGCCGCAGCCACCAGCATCCAGGCAGCCTGGCGGGGACACCGGACCCGGCAGGCGTACGCAGCCCGCAGGAGTAGAGCCGTGTGCCTGCAGGCGGCGTGCCGGGGCTATTTGGCACGGCAAAGGTAACACTGTTAGCCTCGGGTAAAGAGGAACATGTTTTTTGGTGATGCTCACATGGGGGGAAGACGGTTGGTGTGAATCAGGGCACTACACAGGGCAGTGTCCCTTTGTAGCATCCATGACCCTCTCCCGACCTGTCCTGGTCCTTCATTTGCCCACGCTTTTGGCTTTTTAGCTCATGTCCTACTCTTGGAATAAGCAGAGCCTATTTCAGGTTGGAGCACGTAGGCAGTGCAAAGCCAAGGCTGTAAATACTTGCAAGGGTTTTTTTTTCCCACTTGGCAGCAGCACCAGTTTAAGTAGCCTATTTTTAACTCAGATTGCCTCACCAATCTGGTTGCTGCGCTGGCTCACAAGGACAAGGGATACCAGAGACAGCTGCTGTGGAGGGCACAGGCTTTCCAGCCATGCCTTGGCTCACTAGCTGGGAGGCAAGTCATGATTCACTCTCCAGCAGTGCTGCCTGCAAGGTGTGGAGCACCTTAACATCACTTGGAACATTTGGAAGCTGCAGAGAGCTCTTGGTGCCAGGCACAAATCCCTGCTAGTTGTTCCAGATGCAGTCCGGGCAGGAGGCGAAGATGGAGAAACCAAGGGGGTGTGATGGGTTAAGCTTTTCTGGCTCCAACAGCTTATGAAGGAGCTAGACCAGGGATGGAGTCTGGACCCGCTGCCATCTGCACAAGGGGAGCTTTCAGGTGCGTTGGGGCAGCTCTTCAGTAGCAGAGTAGCAGAGGAGAAGGTTTAAAACCAAACGTGCCTTGCCTTGTCTTGCACCAGATGTGCAAGCAGGGTTGCTTGAGATGCTGGTGGTGGTGAGGTGGTGGTAGTGGTGGTAATAAGACACTGCTAGTGCAGTGCCTTGAAGGGTCCTGAGTGGGCATAGGGCTGAATATCCTGGTTTTCTGCTTTCTTCCAGGTTTAGGGCTTTGAAAGAGCAGCAGTTAAAAGAGATGCAGCTGGAGAATGGCCTGGCAAGTACAGAAGAGGATGGACTGGAATCAGATGTTTTGGAAATTAAGGGCTCTGACCCATCTAAGTGGGAGGACAGCTCATTTGAAGAGCGAGTGAGAGCTGTAGAACAACATATATCACTGATGGAGAATAATCGGGTGAATCACATGGACCCACTGGATACTTCCTTGTACAAAAGGCATGAGAGAGCCAGCAGCCAGAGTGGGATGGACACCAAGGAGGAGATCATTGTGAGAGAGAGGCCCAAGTCACTGGAGGATCTCAACCAGAAAAAAGTGGTTCGTGCAAAGAGGGAAAGCCGGAGGATGCGGGAACTGGAACAGGCGAAATTCAGCTTGGAGCTGCTCAAGGTCCGTTCCACAGGTGGGCTGTCACCTTCAGAGGAGCAGTTCTGGTCCACCGAGCTGGTCTCCGAGGCATTGCACTCCCCTCAGGGAACCCCAGAGAGTGAGAGCTCTCAAGGGAGCTTTGAGCTGTTAAACAGTGAAGATACCTCAAGTAATAAACTCATTTCCTTAGTCTTAGATGATCATGATGCACAGTCATTTTCCGTGGACTCCCTGCCCAGCAGTCCCCAGGCTCAGCTGCAGGAGAAGCCTTTCTGTGCAGCAGATGGGAACAATGATTTGCCCAGCTGCAGACAGACCCCAGCAGACACGGGGCTGCCCAATAACCTCATCAGGAAGGAGCGTGGGGTCGGTGGCCCCCAGAATGTTATAAAGGCTCACGCAAGAGAAACCCTCCTTTCCAGCAACCTCCCAACTTTCTACATTCCACCACAAGACAATATGAAGATGGTGGAGAATAACCTGAGGAATAAAGCAGTGGAAAAAGAGGAAAGGACAGTTACCTTCTCCAAGGCCAGGAAGGACTCTGAGCCAGACCAGGGCAAAGCCTTGAGAGAAGACGAGGAGGAGGATAAACCCTCAGCCAAGAGAGAGGAACGTGGGACAGTGACAGCAGCACGGGCCCTTTCTCCAGGTTCTGTCATCAAGAGGCTGGAAAAGCTCAATGTGGAGAAGGAGGAACGGCAAAAGCAGCTTCAGCTGCAAAATGAGAGGGAGATGATGGAGCAGATTCGTCAGCAGAAGGAAATTCTGGAGAGACAACGCAAAGCCTTCGAGCAACAAGGGAGGGTAGAGGCCTTGCAGAAGACAGAGCAGAGCAGAGTGAAGGACCCTTCCCTCAAACCGGCCAAAAAAGCAGACAGCCGGCCTCAGTCAGTCCTCATCCTGCACCCCCAGAGCAGAGGGGAGCACAGCCCCACCCCAGGCATGGCTCCAACCTCAGCAGTGGACATCAAGGGTCTCACTGTTGGGACCAGGGCAAGCTCTCCAGCCCACAGTGCCCCCAAAGACCGACCTGTCAGCATGTTCGTGGAGCGAAGAGAAGGTCTGGAGCCACGCTGCCATTCCAAACCAGCTCTGGACCCCAAGGACCACCCAGGCAGCCATTTCTCAAGGACAGAGCGCCTCCGGCAACCGCGGATGCCCAACCAGGCCACTGAGGAGACGAGGGCAAGCTCCATGTTTTTCACACCAAAAGACAATCCCTTTGGCCTCCAGTGAGTAAAGAGATGGTGGGCTTTCTCCTAGGCTTTCTCCTAGGTTTTCTCCATTGGCTCTTTAGTCTGCTAGGGACCTTTTTGTACAAAGTATCCAGAACTTTGTTTCTGGAGCCTGCATAAACCTAACAGTTAAACAAAGGGTTCTTGATCTTCTAGCAATGAGGAGACAGAGATCAGAGGGAAAGGAAGAAGACCTGGAATATGATTTCTCAGTCTCTTACAATGTTATGTAATCCAGGGGAGATAATCATGGACATTAGCAGGTGAAGAGAGTCAATAAACAGGCTCAATACTGTTATTATTTACCCTACATGAACGGGGATAAAAGTTTGTTTCTCAAAGTAAAAAACGATGAATAAGTTCTTAGGATTTTGGGTAATTGGAATAGAAATGACTCAATGAGGCAAAAAGTTCCAGGATTTTCCTTGTTTACCATAGAATTAATACTATTGTAGATTAAAAAACACCAGCTCTCCAGAGAGAGTTTGGGAGTGAATGCTCTTTGGAGACTGTATCATTGACATAAATATGTAATTTATGACACCTGTAAGAGACTTAGCAGTTGCTCAGCTCCAACGCATTGCTTAACCTTGGGCTGCTCCAGAGTCTGGAGATGGCAGCAAGATCTTGGGACAACGTTTGCTCCCACTTTGTTGTCTTGCTTAAGGTGCCTTGCCTAATTTTAGGGTGATTTTGGCCAAGTAGCTCAAAAAGGATATAAATCACCCCCCTCCTAAATGCTGCTGCACCCTTTCCAAGGCAAAAGCTCACAGTGAATGACTGTTGGTAACTCAAGGTACCTCGAAATGTAGTAGTCTTGTGGTTTCTGTGTCATTATGACAGGAGAAGATTCCTGTTGAAAATTTCCTGGTTCATGCACAACATAAGCAACAGGAAGAAAAAGACATTAAGAATTGCTGTATTTTAACTTTTGCTCTGCAACAGGATAGTCACATTTGAGAATCCCAAAGTACAAAGGTACAATCCGTAACTACCTTGCTGTATAAAGTTGACAGGAAGAATGTTTTCTCTTCTTACCTTGTGGTATTAAGTCCAGTCCTGAAGAATTCCAAGCAATTCCAAAACCCCATGACCTCAGACTTGCAATTTAGTCTTGACTCCTTGGACTGTGTGCTCCCAGGAGCTGGGCTAGCATGGTGATGGTGGGAAGGCTTTTGGGAGAGGATGACAGATCTCTGTTCTGCTGTGTTTCAGCAGAGAGGCAAATCATCAGTGCCTTTCCAAGGGCGAACTAGCACGGAAGCCGTTTAAGATGCCGGGGTCTGGCAGAGGCGAGGTGAGTTGTGACTTGTTTATTTTCTCTTTCCATGAAAAGGAAAACATCACTTATTGAAAAGGGGGAAACAACTTATTTTGCCAGGTTTCCCTCAAAAGCTTCAAAGAAGTGAACTGTGAAGCACAAAGGCTGCTAGACATGGGTAGGGAAGGGGGATATGACAACACGGTAACCTCCACACCTTCTCTTAAAATAAAAAGCCCTGTAGGAATAATTTGTAGCAGCTCTGGATAAAAAAGGATCCTGTGATCCTGATGGCAAACACTGTCCAACGCCGTCTTGTCTTGGTTTGGTTTAACATCCGTTTGAGTAACACCCATGATTGTCCATTTTCACCGTCCTGTCTTAGTTTTTGTTCTTCCTGGTCCTTTGCTGTTTTCACTACACATAATACTGCATCCCCTCCATGGGGTGCAGTGGCACTCAGAGATGTCTTAAGGCTACGTGGGTAGAGTCTCCTTTTTACTTTAAAACCTTCTTTTCGTTTTGTTTTGTTTTATACTTTGGTCAAGCAGGTGCCCAGACCGAGCCATAAAAAGAAAGCCCGCATGGCGCGGACGCGCTCCGATTTCTTGACTAGAGGTACTTTTGCTGATGGGGAGGGGGACACGGAGGAAGAGGATTACGATGGCACTTTTGAGTTCCTTCTCTCCTCTGAGCACCCTCCTCACGCCGAGGCAGTGCCAGCAGCCCGCCTGGGGCAGGCCTGTTACAGTGACTCCGAAATGGTAATTGTGTCCCATGTGGTGGGGGAAATGAAACTGAGGGAGAGAGCGGAGCTGCGGGAGCCTTTCTTTGCTAACCTTAGCTGCACTGATCCCTCCACTGCTTCTTTTCCCACTCCCAAGGATGCTTAGATGGGTAAATTTGGCAAACACAGCAGAAACAGAGGCAAAAACATGGAATCAGAGAATCACATAATGGTTTGGATTGGAAGAGACTTCAAATCTCAATTCCAACCCCCTGCCATGGGCAGGGACACCTTCCACTAAACCAGGGTGCTCAGAGCTCCATCCAAACTCTATTTCTTGCACTTGGGTTGGTTAAACATCCACCACGCTTCCCATAGTTTTTCTGGAGCATTACAATTTGTATTGCACAATTACCTGGTTTGGGGGCTTTAAACTCAATCCTCCCCTTGGAACCTTTTGATCTAAAAATTTTTTAGATCTGTAAAAAAAATGGAAGTAAATATTGTCCAAAAAGCAACAGACAAAAAAATTATAGAAATCCTGCAGCTACTTTTGATTTTTTATCCTTAGCCACAATATCCAATGATGATTTGGTCCTCAATTATCAGAGCGATGCTGGCAGACAGCAGCTCAGAGAAAACAAAACCATGGAAATTGGACAATGAAAATGTAGTGAGAGTGAAATAGTGGGTTTAAGATAAAGACAGCCAACCTAAGTGTTTTTTTCCAAGCACAGTGATGAGTATCCTTTAGCAGGTCTGACAGGAGCCAGCACAGTGAACTTTTGCATCTCAGGCTTAATCTCCCACCCACATAAGCTGCTTTTGGAAAATCATAAACTGAGAAGTTTCAGGAGCGGAAGAGGCCAACAGATTCCAACCTGTTCATAATTTTTTTTTCCTGAGGTGGTGGAGATGTCCCCATAGGAGTGTGGGGAAGCACCAGGAATCATGTCCTGCTGTAACAGTTTGGGTGGAGTGCTATGTAGGGCTGCCATGTTCCTGTCCTCCAGCTGCACTACAGGATGTGGAGCTGAGTATTAAACCAAAGAAAAGCATGAAACCCAAAGCCAGAGATTTATTTTGTGCCACAGCAATGCTGTGGGTCTGGCAAAGATCCCGTGAGATCCTAAAAGCTGCTTTTCCAAGAAAAGCAGGAGGCCAAGGAGGGCTTTTCATGACTTTTCTTTTAGCAGCTCTTATTATAAAGGATAATTTTTTCCAGGCTAATTTCCTCACTGGAAGAGGGCAGAGATTTACAAATTCCATGTATTTTTTAAACCTGCTCTTGATAAATTTGCTAGGGGGTTGAGACAGGAATACTCAAAACTTGATTGAAAGACACATCTCTACGGACTGAGATAACCTGGCTGCACCTTTATGCAAATCCCTGCTTGTGGATTGGGAAAGGGAGAATTCTATGTATTAAAATGTACTTTTAAACATAGAATTGTAGGAACGTTTAAGTTGGAAAAGATCTCTGCGTTTGCTGAGTCCAACCACAAACCCAGCACCGCCTTGTTCACCACCAAACCACAGCCCCCTGTGCCACACCTGGAGTGCCTTGCTGTGCTCCTGGAGGCTGCCCAGGTACAAAGGGAATTGTAGCTGTAGGAATCATTCCCTCTGGGGTGTGAAAAGTGCTGTGCTGGTGCTTGAAAAGCTCCGTCTTTGGGAGCATCCTGGATCACTTTACTCCTTGGAAGTGCTCCTTGGGACTCTGCTCATCTGGTTTAACAGCTCTCACCGCATGCAAGTAGCAGTAGGTGTCACCTCTCTCCTGTCTCTGCTGTGTCCCTCTTCTCCTCTGCTCTCCAGCACTGGCTCTAACTGGTGGCCAGGACTTTCACCCCTGGTGTGGTAAGTTCTGCTCTCTAGGCCAACACTACACCTGATGTCATGTGCTCCGCACTACCCTCCATCTGTACGTCCTGACAACGTGTCCAGTGTTTCCATCTGTATTTTGTATTGCAGGTTTGGGACCAGCCTTTTGGCATGGGGCTTTTTTGGGTCAGGATCATCACAAGTAGCAGAATTCAGGGACTATTTGCTTGTATTTATTAGCAGAGCCCAGTTGGGTGTTGCAGATGGCAGAGAAGCCTGTGATAAAGCTGGACTGGTGCCTCTTGGGGTGTTTTGGGTACAAACACAAAGGTACAGAGGTTGATGTCTGTGCAGACACTTTGGTTGTGTCTTGTGATAGTCACATGAAGGCGAGTCTGGCAGCTGCCGTGTGCAGGCTGGTTCCCATGCCAGTGAACATCTCCTTCACACAGCTCCTGCCTCCAGCTATGACTTTCCAAAACAGCCTCTTTCCATGTCCTGCCCAGCAGCCGACGCTGCTGGCTGGATGAACGAGAGAATGCATGCAGCCCCATGGAGCCAAGCATATGATGGGTAACCAGCTGCACTGCCTGCTTTGCCCATTTTTCTCTTGGTCATCAAGTCACTGATTGTGTGCCCCAGCTGGTGAGTAGGGGCCCACTAGAATCCAATGCTCCTGACCCCCCCTTCAGGGTATCCCAGAATATCAAACACCCAGAGCATCTGCAGCCAGAGCTGAAACCCATGGGGCACCAGTACATGAGGTGGCTGCTGCAGGTACAGTTGTCTCCGAGGTTCTTTAAGGATTAAGGGTTTCCTGACAAGACCAAGATTCAAGTTTTTGGCTGGTGAATAGCCAAGGATTAATCTACTTGCATTGAGACACAAGTGGGAGGAACAGCTCCTGGCTGTTCTTGTCAGCACATGTTAACGTCACTTTTGTTTGGCACCTAAGCCTGGAGAGCTTTTCTGCAGCAGCTGCATAAATGGAAAGCTTTGGCTAGAGGAATCTCACCAGAAATACCCTCTGGAAACATCCTTAGAGAGTCGGACCTGTGTAATGAACCAGTCATTTTGCTCCACCTGCCACACTAAAGCCATGAATTGACAAACATGAGTCCAAGTACCTGCCACCAGCTGATCCCAAGTACAGCTGAAGAGCCAGCAATGAAAGAAGATCTCTTGTCCTAAGCCATTCAGAGGGAGCTTCAGGAAGTTTTTCTATGCAGCATACAACACTGCTCCCTGCTGGGATAAGTCCCTTGACCATAGTTACCTTATGGATGGGTGAAACACAGGTTATTCTGTCAGAGGAAAAATACTTGGTCCCTTCCTCATCCAGAAGACAACTTCAAACCCCCAGTTATTGCCATTTGCCCTCATGATGCTTTGTGGTGTTCCCTAGCAGGGTATTTTCTGGTTAATTTCTATTTCTATTTCTGTATCTGTTTCTATTAATTTCTCAGATGCTCATCTTGACATCTGAGAAGGTTTCCTATCCTTTCCCTTCAGAATTTCCTGGCAGAGAACCGCAAACAGAAGGATCTTGTGCCAAAAATGCCTTTTAGTCTTTATTTATTAAGGTTGGAAACTCAAAAAGTTGAAATTACTCAAGAACCATATTTTGGGGGCAAGTATTTAACAGATCATTTTTAAAACAAGTAGTAGGTTTGGGCTGGATGGAGATCACTTTTATAGGTTTTGAATTGCTTTTTTCCCAGTATCTATCCACAATTTCTGTGTCATCATCACCTAAATGTAAGAATGACAGGAACAAAATCTCTTTCATAGTTTAGGCAGTTCCTGACTTTCCCAGTGGTAATTTTGCCTTGCATGCTGCCATCTCCTGGCTGGAAGAGATATTAGTCTGGGGAAGGGGGGAATAAAACATGGAAAAAGAGTAAATATGGCAAATGTGACCCCCCCTGCAGTAAAATTCTGTACTTCTTATAGAATTTTACTTAAATATTTTAACATAAGGAAAATAATTGGTTTAAAATACAGACCATTCAGTTGAGTAATTGAGGTGATAGGAAAGCTACAGGAGATATTTGACCATCATCTTCCAAATCCTTCCATACAACCTGATTCTCCACTTTCATATTTTTCATACCTTCGTATTTTTAAAATATGGCAAGTCTATTTCTAGGCTGCTTCATGGGATCCTGATAGGTTGAATTACTGCAAATTCATCCCCCCCTTAAAAACGATCCAAGGGTATTTTAAATGGTGGCAAAGGTGAAGATATTTTCTGTTAAAGCTGCAAAATTTCTTTGTTAAAGGGTTCCTTTTGGTGTGTCCTTGGCACAAAGACTTTGGTCTTTTTTTCTGTAAAGTGCTCAGCAAGAGTTGGAGTAGGAACTTCTGCTGGGACAGGTGCAGGTGGTTGAAGGTTCCCTTGGAGAATCACTTCATTGTGGTTAATGGTACACTCTGGGTGGAGAGCTGGAATGTCTGGATGAAGATAGTGGACAAGCTGTGCAGGCTGAGCAATAAGGACCCATGGCTTGGTGCAAACTGATTTTCATCATGGATTGCTCAAGGAAAAAGAAGGTTGGACCTGGTTGGACAGTTGGAGCAAGGGAAATGCTTCTCTTTATTAGGAATCATTAAAATATTTCTCTAGGGGCTCATCAGGACTGTAGGTTTTCACCTGTCAGCAAATAGAAATAAAGATGTAGGAGATGAAATAGCTGATTTTTGATAGGGAAAAAAAATTATCTGATGGCTCCCAAGAGCCATCTCATTTTTAAATGCTTCATGCTTGGAATCATTACAGACCGTGCAACGATTCACCTCCGGGGAAGGCCAGGCCAAACTGCACAAAACCATGTCCCAGGGAGAGATTGGAAAGCTGGTGGCCACACAGAAGACTCTGATTCCAGATGGGAGGTAGGAATCATGGCTGGAGATGGCAGACAAGTCCTTCCTGTGTCCCTCTTGCTCTCCAACACCTTATTGAGCCACCTAGGCTCCTTTGGAGCTCCACCTGCAGCCTCAGCTACCCATCCCACCTTTTCTACATAACCATGGACAGGCCCAATCAGGTCTGGCTCACACCACAATTAAGTTTTGGTGATATGGGCCACATGTCCTGTCGCAAACCACCCAATCCCATGCATGAAACTGAAGTTTCTCGCCTTTGCTGAGGATGAGTAGCCACATTTTCCTGGTAGAAATTGCATGGATTTATCTCCTCAGGAAGGTCCAGAAGACTGAGATAGTTTTGGGTAGAAAGACCTTTCCTAGTTAAGGCAGTTCCTCTTTCCATGACTTATTTCCAGGCCTCAACGAGCCAAGATGAGGTTTTGGGTGAAGGGAAAGCAAGGGGACAAGAAGACCCCCCGGGAGAAGCTCGCTACCCAGTCTGAGCTGCTGGAGCTGTATGCGGAAGAGGAAGCCCCTGGCAGGGAGGCCATTCCTAGCTTGCAGCTTGGTGAAGGTACGTGGTGGGGAGACATGGGACCAGTTGTAAGGAGAGAGAAACTGGGTTGGGAAATTGGGGTATATCCATGGTGGTTCACGTCTCTTAATTCGTGGATGGTGTCAAGCCAGAGCGATGGCAAGTAGGTTAGAGGGTGGGATCCATAATGGATCTCAAGGAATTCCATGTCACTAATCCTTCCAGACACCATCTGGACACGGACAGATGTTTCTTCTCTTGAGGCAGGAAATAACCTAACAAAGCAGAAATTACATTTAATCTTCCTGTGTGTTCTACACTGTGCTTTTCTCCTCCACAGGTTTATTCCAATGTCTATCTCCTTGTTTTAGGGTGGCGATCATTTTTCATCTACTCCTCAATCTCTTTAATCTCTTTCCCCCTTTTCATTTATCACCAGCAGAGTTGGGTCCTCATCACCTGACACCCCCACGGAGTCCTGAGCTGTCAGGCATCTACCGGCGGGAATTTAAGGAGAACAAGGAACCCTCTCCCAAAGTGAAGCGCAAGCGCAGCGTCAAGATCAGCAACGTGGCTCTGGAGCCTGTGCAGTGGCAGAACGACTCCCTGCAAATCATAACCAGTGCCAGCGACCTGAAGAGCATGGATGAGTTTCTCCTGAAAAAGGTAACTCCTGCCCTCCTGCTGCTTACATCAGCGCAGAGATCCAGGAGCAGACGAAGGCAATGAAGCAATAAAGTAAAAATGATCCTGTAGGTAGCTGTAGTAATGCTAATAATTCATCTAAGGGTATCAGGGCAGGTCTAGAGAAGTTTCTGGTTTTCATGGAGGAGAAACCACCTGGTGATCATGGTGGAGCAGCTGCTTCTTAGGGCTCACACCAGCTCTGTTGCACCAGAAGAGACATGGGTGCAAAAACCCCCTTGTTTTCCCAGATGAATGAACTGGACAATGAGGATAGCAAGAAGGACACACTGGTGGATGTCGTGTTCAAGAAAGCACTGAAGGAATTCCGACAAAACATCTTCAGTTTTTACTCCTCAGCATTGGCGGTAAGTGACCAGATTTTCTCCACCTCCAGGAGAAATGGGATATTCTGGGTCCTCCTGGTGGTACAAGTGTTGCCAAGCCCTCCATTTTTGGTTTGCTTATCCCAAGGAATGGATGTGCTTCCTTTGTATTCAGTCCCATGATTAAGTTTGGACTAACTCTTCCTCATGAGCCAGCTCTCAGGATATATTGGGTGTAGGTTCCTGATCCTCATTACAGCTTTGCTCCCAGCCAAAGGGGAGGTGACAAAAAGTCAATATACTCATTTGTCACCCAAAGTGCCTGGAAACCTTTGTGTTACCTTTGCTGGTCATAGACATGTCTGATCCTTTTTTCCTTCTCTTTCTCATACTTGGACTTTCCCCAAGCAGCTGGAAGTCAGTGAGGCTGAAGTAATTGTCTGGAGAAGAAAAGCTCTCCAGAAAAATCTGGGCTGTATAAAAATCACTTTTCTTTTTGCTTCTTTTTCCTTAAAAGATGGACGATGGGAAAAGCATCCGCTACAAGGACCTCTATGCCTTATTCGAGCAGATTCTGGAGAAGACCATGAGGCTTGAACAGAGGGACTGGAGTGAGTCTCCAGTTAAAGTCTGGGTCAATACCTTCAAAGTCTTCCTGGATGAATATATGATAGAGTACAAACCCCTGGACTACACTGCGGGGAAGGTACTCAGAACTTTTCTTAAACCCCCTTGAAGGTTTGAGAACTATGTTTCTGTGGGGTTGTGACTCTGTAGACACCTGGGACCCTCTGTTATGTTCTCTGCTTTAAGCTGAGCTGGACAAGGCAAGGTGTGATTCATTGCTTGTGTGTCACTGGGCTCAGCCAACCCCAGATCATACTGGGCTGAGCTGGGCTTGCCAGTGCCAAAGATTAGATGTTATCTCCAGGGCACAGCTGCAACCAACTGTGGATGGTTGGAAAGGCAGCTTGTGGTGCTTCTTTAGTTCTGGGGGGTTTGTTCAAACTTTGAGGGACACTGAAAGAGGTACACACTCTCAGGTCTCCTGACCACTTCCCAAGTGACCATGCACATCACTGTGGGTTGGGTCACAGGAGAAGAGGACGTGGGCAGTGGCTCAGGTCAGGTACCATTCTTAGAGCAGTAAGAGCCTGACTGTGTCACAGACCTGATCTCTACTTCCTGCTCCGTATTGTCCACGAGGCTGATCAAGGGATCTGAGGCTAGGCTTGGGAGATGGTGTCTATTTTACAAATATCCCATCTCCAGGCAGGTTTTCTTCAGAGCAGGCTGAGCATAATATTCCCCTGGGTCACTGCTGGTGGGGTCAGAGTTGGAGCAGCAGCTACTCCCAGCTCCAAGATGAACATAGGAAGAGCTGTCCAGGGAAATTCCAAAACTGGAGTGATCCATAGGAGAGTTTTCTAGAGTGACTCTTCTGGCGCTGCAGGTGCACTGGAGGATGGGGGTGGAAGCCACTGGACAATGTTAGATATGAGCCCTCTGTACTCTTTACCTGGCAAAATTGCCCAAAAATTGAGTTAAATCTCTTTCCCTCACCAGGTGCCAAAAATAGAAAGAAAAAAGAGAAGAAAAAAGGAAGCAGATGTGGTGAGTTAAGCCTGCACATTAAAAAAATCAGTGTCCTTGGGGCCAGGATGTCTAGAGACTAGCTTGTGACACATCAAGAGACTAGCTTGTGGTCTGAGATCTGAACATCAGCCCTGAAAGGACATGTTAGAAAGACGTTGGAGGTGGATTTGCTCTGCTTGATCACTTGGATTGGCTCTGAAAACACGTCCCTCATCAGCCAAGACATACATGTAATGTCGAGGGTTGTTAGAAAAGGGCTGAGAGCAAAATAGTCTTGCTCCAGCTTTCTGCATAAGTTTCTAGTGTGTGTTTTACATCTCTGGGATGAGACCTGAAGGACATTACATCTCCTGTTTTCCTAATGGATATGATGGTACTGGGAAGGGTGCAGGTACAGAGCCAAAAAAAGAGCTGAAACAGATGCACAGAAAACCTTCTTAACATGAAGAAGTTGACCTGCCAATCTCAGTCAAAGAGTTTCCAACCTGCTTCCGTGATGGTTCGGCTCCCCTAAAAGATGGATTCTGGTTTGGGTTGTCTGTGGGGTTGCTGGGCTGAAAAGGAAACAAAAATACCAAATGAGAGCAAGAGCTAAAGTTAAAGAGCTATCTGTGTTCATGTCTCCATTTTGCAGCAGACTGAGCACTAGCTCCCTTTCCTCACCACCCAACCTCTATCCTCCAGGTGGAAGAGCACAATGGTCACATTTTCAAGGCTACCCAGTACAGCATCCCGACATACTGTGAATATTGTTCCTCCTTGATCTGGATCATGGACAGGGCTTCTGTTTGTAAATGTAAGCATCCTTTCTTTGATCCTTTTCTTCTGTCACAGTGGTGAGTTTGGGGATTTTGAAATGTGTTTACTGCTGTTTCCTCCAACCCTATGCTCAAATAATTTTGATTTTATTAACACCTGAAGAGCTTTAGGGATAGGTCTTAAGGTTTTTGAAGTCAACTAGTGAGTCCATCCCAGTGGTCCTTCCTGGCACAGTTAATGAACTTTGTGTTACACATCTTATCCCCTCAGGTTGTGTGGCCATCCCATAGGGTCAGACACATTTAACTGTCACAGTAGGAAGGACGGTTAAGTCAGGTATGGAAATGTGTTCCTAGGATGCCTGTGGGGATCCTGGCTTTGGCAAACTCATTGGCTTTGCCTGTTTGACCTCCAGGCATGTGAATTTTTGAGGAGATAGGAAAATGGAGGAGGGATGATAGAAATGCCTGATCCATCTCTTCTTGGAAAAACCCAAGAGATGGATCAACCTTTTCCATCATCCCTCCTCCATTTCTGTGATTAGGCTGGTAGCATCAGCCCTGGAGCATTTCAGGCCCAGTGCAGGAAGGAGATGCCATTTCCAGTCTCTGAGGGTATGTGTGTCTGATGGCTCGGAGCGACTCATGGGTTACAGTCTGAGTTGATCTGTTTTGAGGGGGGGAGGGTTTAATGTTTCACAGATGTAAATATGGCACCTTTAATTTTAAAGGCATTATTTTTGTTTGAGTGGATCTAATACAGAGTTGGCCCCTGGAAACTGCAAATCCAACATGCTTTTGACTTGGTATTTCTGGGAAGTGCTACTCAATTCACTTGAATTCCTGTTTCTCCAGCAATGTGGCTTTTGGGATAATTAAACACTCTTTTCTCCATTGCAGTATGTAAATACGCTTGTCACAAGAAATGCTGTCTTAAAACCACGACCAAGTGCTCCAAAAAGGTAAATGTCTCTCATTGTTTTGCTTTCATTAAATACCTTGAGACAAAGATCCCAAGTTTGTACAAAAATTATTGGAGGTGCAAAGCTTGATAGAATGCTGGAAATAACCCTCCTTTCAGCAGGAGCTTAGACCAGAGATCCCCAAGGTCTCTCTAACCAGAGTTTTGTAGATATTTTGGGAACTACACGATGATGAGTCACTGTAGATCTGCCCAGTCATGCAGCAGATGTTGCAGTGTCATTCCCTGCCTTGTAACCACACGGAATAATAGGAATTTCCCTAGATTTGTAGCTTTTAAGGATTTGGAAATGTGGGGTTATTCTTGGAAATACAGGCTTTTTCTCACACCAATGGTCCTCGCTTGCCACGGCTGAGTGAGGAAGGGCAAGTGGAGGATATTCACTGCCCTCTTTAGAGGGCAATTAAATATTTTTTACTGGATTTAAGGATATGGGGAACAGGGAATGAGTGCAGCAGGTCATCCCAGCGAACAATGAATCATCAAGATTTGGTGGGGGTTTTTTAAATAGCTTATTTTGTGCCCAAAAGAAGGGAATAGAGTCAGGATAATAATGAGTGGAAAGTTTTATCAGCTCCCTGGGAGGCTTCTCAGGGGAAAACAGCCTCCATAATACACAGCCCCTAGAAAGCTGCATGAGTCCATTTTTCCCAAGGAATAATTTCACTCTATACATTGAAGATGTGGAGATGTGTGTGTGTGAATATATTTGTATTTTGAATATATATAGAACTTTTTCTGGACTCTTTTCCTTTCTGGCACTATTTCTGCAAGAGCTGGGAATGCCTCATAACAGTTTGTACTCTGAAATCTGGGAAATTCATTGAGATCTCTGATTAATTTTTTCAGACATTCTTGGACCCACCTTCTCTGTTGTGATTTCTTTGCACAAGGAAATTTTTGTGCTGCACCCAAGGAAGCAAGTTCACTGTGTCTTCATGGGTGGCTTTTCACTGGGCAGTTAGAAGCTCTCTAGGAAGGCTCCAGTTTCTCTGTGCTTGGTGAATTTGTGTTTTTAGGGTTGTTCTCAGTGACAGGGAGCTACAAACCAGTCATGAGAAAGAAACAACATGGAGACCTTTCAAACATCTGCTCCTAAGGTTTGCAGGATCAGTGAAAGGATGACATTGAGTAGGAAAAAGAAAAAAACAGGAGTGATTGTAAGGGGAACCACTGTCTTGCTGAAGGCGGAGTTGCATCTCACTTTTCTTTGGCTAGGGCTGAGAATTTGTGTCAATATTTTATTGGATCATTTGATTTTCCCATCCAGAATCTCCAGTGCAGGAGGACTTTCTTCACATTTGAATTTGTCAGATATCAACTCTACAGTGAGCTTTTGCAGCTGGCAAAAGGGCCCTTCCTGACAGGGGTAGACGGGTCTTTTCAAGTTCTTTTTTTTGCTGCTTGTTTGTTCACTGATATTTTGTAACTGTCAATGCTTTGAGTTGATCTAAACACACAAGATTCAGATTTGCCTATTCTGCTTCGTGCATCTTTGGGAGGTGAAATCATCCCTGGAGATGGTGCCTGAGGGACAGGAGGTGGAAGAGGACCATGCCCAACTGTGTTGGCTCTGCCAGACTGGGAATATAACTACAGTGGGATGGTTAAAGAAAGAAAATCCAAACTTGCCTTCAGGTGCATGTCCAGAGACCAGGTTAGCATTGCACGACCTGTGTCCTGTCCTGTCCTGCTTCATTAGACTCGGACATCTCCTGGATCCGGCAAAGGACTCTGAATAATCGGATGCAAAGCCGCACCAGCATTGCATCGCAGAAGGATTTGAATCCCTTTTCCCCTTTTCCTGTGCAGCATGACCCCGAGCTGTCCCCGCGGCAGTTTGGCGTGGAGCTGTCCCGGCTGACCAGCGAGGAGCGGGCAGTGCCGCTCCTGGTGGAGAAGCTCATCAACTACATCGAAATGCACGGGCTGTACACCGAGGGCATCTACAGGAAATCGGGATCCACCAACAAGATCAAGGAGCTGCGGCAAGGCCTAGATACAGGTAAGAGGCTGGGAGAAAAGATCCTGCGTGGGGAGGAAAATGTCTGCAGCAACAAAGTTGGATGGGAGGAAGGCGGAATGCTTCAGCATTCCTGACTCTGGCCTGTGCAAGGAATGATTTCACATTAGCAGCCATAACTCAGGTGACCGACTCATGGGGTTTTTGGGAGCAATCCACAAAAAATCGTCATTGTAATTGAGGGAAAGTGCTGCCTTACACTCTACCAATCCTACCTGAATTTATTTACCCTGGAAAATGTATTTCTCTCTAATTTTACCATGTGGAGCTGAAATCAGGTGCTGGATTTGTTGCCATTAAAGGCACATAAACGTTTTTTTATTTTGGAATACTTTATGACTGAACAGTTTGGGTTGGAAGAGACCTTTAAAGGTCACATTGTCCAGCCTTGGGCTTCGTATTGATCCTTGTCTCTTGTTCTTTTCCTTCTTGTTTCATCTGGTGCCAAACCCAGACATCGATAATGTGAATTTGGACGACTATAACATCCACGTCATTGCCAGTGTGTTCAAGCAGTGGCTCCGAGATCTGCCCAACCCCCTCATGACCTTTGAGCTCTACGAGGAGTTCCTGCGGGTGATGGGTGAGGAGCTTCCCTCACTATCCCATTCCCTTGGTAGAGGGAAATGGTGTCCACTTTTAGTGCCAAACTTTTCATTCACTCTTTGGGGCCAAACCAGTTGGTTTTGCCAAATTGTATTTGCCTGGTTTCAAAGTCTGATTTTTTGGCTATAAAGGGCTTTTTATGCAAAACCTAGGGCAATTTGGTCTCAATTTGGTGGCTTTTGCATCATGGTTCAGCTAATTTCAGCCCCAAAGTTCCATCTTTTAAGTAGCAATTTTAAGTGTTAAGAAGTACCATTTTAAATAGGAGGAAGAAGTAGAAGCTGCCCCTAAACACTGGTGGTTTCTCCACAGGCCTCCAGGAGAGGAAGGAGACAGTGCGTGGGGTGTACTCGGTCATCGACCAGCTCTCCCGCACCCACCTCAGCACCCTGGAGCGCCTCATCTTCCACCTGGTCAGGTATGCTGGGCCTGGGCAGCTTTAGGCAAAGGCAGGATGGTCAGGCATCCTTCCCACCTGAATAGCTGAGGCTTTTGCACCTGCTGTGTCTCCCAGGAGGTGGCCATAGAGTGTTTCTCCAAAGGATGTTGTGTTGATGAGTGACCTCTGCTGTGCTCTGGTCACTTGTGGTTCCTACAGCTCTGTGATGCCTCTCACCGCTGCAGGACATGTTTTTGAGTGGAAAGGGCTGGTTGTTGCCTTGGGAATATCTGAGATGTGTTGAGGTTTTGTCTTCCTCCCTCAAAGCAAGATTGCACCGTAGAAATATCATCTCCTCTCTTCATCTATGACTGTGTGCAAGAGGTGCAGTTGAGTGCCTCCACCTCTGACTTCTCTCTTAATCTCTATTTTTTCAGGATTGCCCTCCAAGAAGAGACCAACCGCATGTCAGCCAACGCCTTGGCCATTGTGTTTGCTCCCTGCATCCTCCGCTGCCCTGACACAACAGACCCACTACAGAGCGTTCAGGACATCAGCAAAACCACCACGTAAGAGCCTGGGGCTGGGTGAGCTAGCTCCACCGCTACATCATCATTCACGTCTTGGTAACCTCTAGGATGGTCAAAGGGCTCAAAAATTGAGAGCTTTGGCATGAAGGGATAAACACATAGAAATTTATGAATCTAAATGCAAGAAAATGCATCTGCATGAAGATATTTCAAATCCTCTAAATCCCCAAGATTGTGAAATCAGGGTTTTTGAGTGATGGAGAATCCCCAAGAGTGGATAAGCTTCTGTTCCTGCCTGGCAGGAAAAGGTGGAGCTTGGGCTGACATGGTTTTATACTTAATGTAGTTAATTTTTGGCAAGCACATCTTGATTCTTACTTGATTTTGGCTTTTTTACTGAAGGAGGTCAGTTGTTTGGTCTGCAGCAATAGTAATATTGATATACTTAGATTTATTTATTGTGTTTGCCATAACTGAAAGGTGTTACTGAGAAAAAGTGAGGCACTTGCCCAGATTCAGTTTGGCTCTTACTAAATAGGTTTTAAAATAGAGACTGGAGTCAATTACAATAATGAAAACCCTCCAGTGAAGGGCTGGGCTGCTGAAAGAGGTGGTTTTACCTCCTCGTATTAAAATTTACCTTGTACGTATTAAAATTGTTGAAGACCAGAATATGTTTAGAGATCCAACTGGCAGGAGCACCTGTCCTTTAACAGGATTTCATTATAACTTCTGCCTCACACTTCAGTTCCAGCACATCTTCTCACTTTATTACAAGTAAAGGACTATTTCTTTCCCCAAACACACTCCTGACAACATTAAACAATTGGCTCAGTTACACAAGCTGCTGCAGAGTTACTGCGTGCAACCGAGTTGGAATCAGCCTGCCTTCTCCAGGTTTGTATTCCACGACTCCCTCTTCCAAGGGGGTGTAAATTTCTCTGGTGGGATCCTTGGCAATCTTTAATATCTCTAGGCTGTTCCTCAATCCATCCCTAGCCCGTGATCACTCTTTCTAGGAGAATTCTCACCATCCTCTGACTTCCAGCTGGAGCTTTCTCCTCCATCCTCTTCCATCAGGGCAGATCTTCAAAATAATCCTTTCCTTGTAATGAAATGAGAGGATGTGCTGGAACTAAGGGAGAAGCTACCAGGAAATCCTGTTGAAGGACAAGCCAAGACAAGACAGAGCAGATCAGATGAAATGGCTTCCTCTTCCCATTTTGTCTCGTTTTGGGTTTTTTCTCCCTTAGTTGCGTGGAATTAATTGTCATTGAGCAGATGAACAAGTACAAGGCTCGGCTCAAAGACATCAACAGCCTGGAGTTTGCAGAGAACAAAGCCAAGAGCCGCCTCTCCTTGATCCGCAGATCTATGGTGAGATGCCAAAACCCTCTCTGTCCTCTCCTGTCCTCTCCTTACCCCTGAAGCCACCCTCCCTTGTCTTCTCCTGCTTATCTCAGCCTCCCAAACCTCTTGCAAACTCCTACACCATCTTCACCAGGACAGGGACCCTCAGCCCCGTGGTGGCTCCTCACCTTTGCAGGGAGTCATACCAAAGCACAAGGAGGTGGGAACAGTGCATGGAAACGTCGTCGCTCGTGCTCAGATGTTCCTGATCACCATTTCCACCTTCATTTGAGCTTGTTTGGTCCTGAGTTGAGTCAAACCTTTCAGTGACTAGCTCAACATCACCCCATGGGTAACCTGGACCATTTTTTTGTGCTCAGTCACATTATCTGGACCCACAATGAATTCCCCAGGGGGTCTCCCTGCTCCCGCATTGCCTTTTTGGGAGCCTCAAAGCCATCTCATTGAGCTTCTATGCTTGTGGGGGTCCTGCAGGCTGCAGATGCACCTGTCCTTGGCTTGTTGGGCTGCAGGAGAGGGACCTGGCATAGCACCGTCAGCACAGGCTTGGGCTGAGGAGCCAAGAGGCCCCTCTGCTTAGACCTGCCCCCTGTAATCCTCAGGGACACATTGCTTCTGCTTTTTGGGGATGAAATCCAAGCAGGGGCTGCCCAAGATTGTGGAGCTGGTGCTGCAGAGCTGCCCCACTCATCTCAGTTAACCGAAAAAACCTCAAACTGAGCAAAGCGGGTTTTGGAGGGGCGGCGGCATGTGCACTCTAACCTTCTGCTTTCCTTTTCATCTCCTCTCTAATCCAGAAGCCCGTACTAATTGCAGTTAGATTTATGAGCATAACCCGCAGTTCAATCCCGGTATGTATCAACGGCAGCTGCCGCCTCCCTCGTTGTGTGTCACCGTCGCTCATTCCAGCTCTGTCCCACTGGCCATTGTCCGTGACCTGTCTGGTCCTGCCGCTCCTCAGAGCCGCCGTTCCTCCAGCAGGTCCCCTGGGCACAGGAGTTTGGGGCTGGCGCTCAGCCATCCCTGCACGCAGCTCCTCAGAAATATGCTTCCCACCTCTTTTCCCTTCCTATTTACTTTCATTTTCTATTTTATTTTCTTTTTCCATCTTGTGCTTCCCTCTTTTTTACTTTGCTTGACACATCCCTTCTTTTCCCACCTCAACTTCTCCTTGCTCAGGATGCGTTTCAGCATCAAGTTGCTTTCACAGCGCTGCTGTTTCTGAAGATGGTGAATAATACAACCCTCAGCTTGGATGCCTTAGAGACCTTGAGGCATCCACAGGTCTCCTCCACCTTCTTGGAGGAGGAGCACCACCACCCTGAACACGAGGTCAGGACACACAGGTTTGAATGAGGAGGAGTCTAGAAAGTCCTGTATTCCCCAAATCCATCCCAGCTTGAGTTTGAGTTCTATGACAGACAAGGCAAGCACATGCAGGATTTTGGAAATGCTCATAGGGCTGTTTCCTTTCCTAATAGGCTCAGCCCATGATGAAAATTCCCTCAGGTTACCCCCATTCTTCTACATACATGAGTGTCAGAAGGTGAAGAAGAACAAAATTTGAGCTCTGCTCCCCCGAGTATGGCATTTCTCAGGTGCTTAAGTCCACAAGCCAGTGGGATCTTTGAGATCTTGGGGCTTTTGGCTAATAGGATTCAGGGAGCTGTGCTTCAGCTCAGGAGCCCACGTGAAAGTGTCATCAGAAGAACACCAGGGCACAGGAGAGGCTTTGCTGACAAAGAAAGATCTCTGGGGTGTGACGTTAAAAGATGAAAGGGCTAAAATGGAGGAAACCTGGCTTTTAAAGGGAAAAAGGGAGGATCCTTTACCCTGAAAATCTGCTCTGGTTGCTTGGGTTGTCAGGAAGACCCAGGGATACTACAGTTGCAGGGGTTAAATAGGGGGAGCAAAACTGAGCTGCAACAGGCTCTTCAACCCCAAGGAGATGCCGGTTCTTCCTGGGTGATGGTTGTCAGGCGAGGGCAGCAAGTGATGGGCATCTCCCAGTCCTGGTCATGTTAGATCTGGAATGTAGAAGATGAGATGTCTGGTCATAATAATGATTTTAAATAAAAGCTGTTTAATCTCTGCCATGTCCCTCATCCCTGGGAATCCTTCCTTTTCTTCTGCTCTGGGGAGCAGATCTGTAGCCCTCAGAAGATTAAAACAGTTGTCTATGTATCTCTTCACCTGTACCGCTACCATTTGCTTCCTTTTTCATTTTCAGTTTTAGTATTTAAAAAATGAGATAGTTCTTCAGAGCTGCATTAAATCAGGGCAAGTTCAACTGTGGGCACAGAGATCCACGCTGGTTGTCTTACAATGGAAGTGTTCCTGGTTTCTGGATCTCCTGTACATGAAACATGGCAGGGCATGGACAACATAATTAGGTGGGAATTCCTGTTTGCTGAAGGGGTCAGTGAGACCCTTGTGATGCTCAGGAAATACCAAGGGTGGATAGGGGAAGGATGTGAGACTTTTCCAAGGCTAAAATGGGAGTCAGGTACCCTGAAATCAAAGCCTTGGTGATGCCCCCACCCAAAGCCACCGCACAGGCTGTGGGCTTTGTGGGAAGCCAGCCTGGTGCCAGCTGGGCTTGCTTGGACCTCGACCAAGTTGCACTTGGTCCATCAGCATCATCCTCAGCACTGCCTTCCTCACCACCTCCATCCCCATCCCCTCCAATGTGTTGAGTCCTTCTAGTACTTGTCCCAGCCTGAGGTTTTGGAGGGTCCAGGGTGCATCCAGCAGCAGCACACTGAGGACCGATGTCTGGGGCCTTCTTCTTCACTCCTTGGGAGAGCAGTGTGGTTGGCACCTGAGTGTTTGCCCCATCACCTTGGCTGGTGATGGTGACACCATTGTCTCTCTTCAGGGCAAAGGACGTGTGCGGCGCGGCGCCTTCCCCAGCCCTGCGTCCCCTGTCACCGGGCGCCTGCCCTCGGTGACAGACGTCCCTGAGGAGACCATGAGCAGCGAGGAGGCCATGGAGATGGAAGTGACAGAGCAGCAGCAGGTGGCCATGCAGCAGGAGGAGAAGGTGCTGACTGAGCAGATTGAGAGCCTGCAGAAGGAAAAGTGAGTCTGGCTGAGGGTTCAAGCCACATCCCCAGCCTCTGGATGTTGCTTGATATCATGTGGTTGATAACTGGAGGGCTCCACCCCTCCATGATCTCTAGGTGTTTGTGCACCCCTTTCTCCTCTCCACCTTTTTGATCCCATTGGGTCAATGGGGCTGGGTTGGCTTTGCAGGGAAGAGCTGACATTCGAGATGCTGACACTGGAGCCCCGTGCCTCCGACGATGAAACCCTCGAGTCCGAAGCCTCCATCGGCACAGCCGACAGCTCTGAAAATTTGAACTTCGACTCCGAAGGAGCCATCTCCGATCGCTCAGGTAAATCCAGTTGTTCTCGGGTTTGATGGAGTCGTTTGGGTTGGAAGGAACCTTCAAAGGTCATTAAGTCCATCTCCCTGCCATGGGCAGGGACACCTTCCACCATGTTTTTCTGTCACTTTCAGTAGGGTTATTTGGGATTTTCAAGTTTATTTAAAGTTGACAGTTTAAATGTATGCAGAGAGGGGGGTTAAGGGTTCGAGCACGTGGCCCTGGGGGAATGTGTGGGAGCAGCCAGGGTTGGTGAGGTGGGGAGGTGAACAATCTTTCAGTGCTGCCACATCATCTGAGGTGATGCTGCCCCCACCGAGATGCTGGAAATTTGCCCTGGCTTCAATTGCATGTGTCCCCAGGGAGAGGAGTGTTTAGATACTGGATGATGTCCGGGTGTTGACCATCCATGGTCCTTCTGCCCCTGCAGAGAGAAGTGTAGCACTTACCTCCCTGCGCCCTGCCAAGGCCGAGGGGCCGAGCCGGCTGCGACGGCACCCCAGGATGCGGCTGGAGCCGGTGGAGCCAACTGACACCCCCATCTCCTCCTCTTCTTCCTCCTCCCAATCGTCCACCTCCTGCTTGCCCCACCTGCCCCGGAAGCGCTTCCAGATGTACTCCAAATCTCCTTTCTACCGAGCAGGAGGACACGGCGAGGCCCCCGAGACCCGAGCGAGCCCCGAGGGCCTGACGGGGCCTCTCCATTATCCCGAGGACCGGCCACAGTTCACCACGCGCGGGACCTTCAACCCAGAGAAAGGCAAACAGAAACTGAAGAGTGTGAAATCTTCCCCCCCAAAAACCAAAGAGCCCCCAGATGGGGGGCCTGGAGGGGGACACAAGAGGAACCCCGAGGCCGATTGTGCCGCTGCCCAACCCCTTGTCCTCCTGGGGAGCAATGAGTTCATGGTCTGAGATACTCCACCCTGGAGCCGTGTCCATGCCGGGGCATCCTCCCCATTGGCAGTCCTCTGATGGCTTCCTTGTTAACACCAGGAGATGAATTCTTAATTAAAAAGGCCGGGAGGGGACGCTTTTCATGGTGGCCTTAATGATTTGGGGGAGTTGAGACCTTCAGGTGGCCAGGGGATGGATGGGGATGGGAGGCACTGACCGGCTCTTCCCCTCGGAGCATCCCACATCTCGGAGCATCTGCCGCCAAATCCTTGTGCCGAATTGCCATCGCCTGTTGGTAGGAGCAAACCAAGCCTAAAAATCCCACGGAAGCATCCCGAGCTGGCGCCACTGCAGCCGAGCCCTCCACGCTTTAACCACCTCATCCACACCAACGCCGAGTGCATGGAAAAGTGTTAAAGCCTGCCAAAAATCACCTTTTCCCTTTGTTTTTTTGTTTTTTAATGAGACCCAGCCATCTTTCCTATTTTTTTTTTTAGGTCATCAGTATTAAAAAATAATAATAATCGAGGACTACTTAAAGCGATATTTGTTTATATGCTGGTTCCTGGAGTTTTGTGTAAATATATATTTAAAAAATTTTTTTTATATTTTTCCCCAGA
>VWZS01006038.1:576936-689144 GCA_013397075.1 Rhabdornis inornatus | reverse complement strand
TATAAAAATATAAAATGCAGCTCTGGCTGGAGCTGAGCAGGACTGGAGGGATAATGGCATGTTCCAGGGTCTCCTTCCCCCGGCATCTCCCCCACTCCTTCCCAGCCCTTCCCTGGCAGGATTTGGGGTCCCAGAGGGTTTTCCAGAGGGATGAATGTACTGACTACTGGAGGGCTGCAAGGGGAACTATTGTTATTTTTCATGAAAAGTTTTCTAAGTAATTTATAAAGTCGCTGCTTGTAAACTAAACAGAGTCTGTATGTAAGAGGATATATTATCCCGCGTCGCCTGTGCTCGGAATCTTGTACAAACTGACAAAAACAGACAAATAAAAGTGTCATTCTGCAAAGGCCAAGAATTCCCAGTGGGACACTGTTCCTGCCACCCCCTGCCCATATCCCGGGAGTCTGGGGCTTATTCCATTCGTTCCATGGAGTTATGAAGTTGTGGATTTTTCTGATCCCCATGTGGATGGAGCAGGTCAACATCCCAATCCCGTGTGGATGGAGGAGATGGGATGGGGAGCCAAGGCTCCCGATCACTTCCCTTCGATTGTTTAATGCTGGTTATTCACATTCTCATTATTTATGTTCAGAGAATTTCTATCTCACTTGTTACTCACATTATTTTTATTTATGTATATACAGATTATTTATATAAAAATTATTTTAATCGGGTAATTTATATTTCATTTATATTTATATAATTTGTTTTCAATTTTTCTGTGTTCAGATTATTTCAGATTACTTCTATTCAGAGTAGTTTTAGATAGACTGTTTATATTCAGAAAATTTCTTTTCAATTTATTTCTATTCAGATTATTTCATTTTATTTCTGTCCACATAATTTAATTCAGATGATTTCCAATGAGATTCACTATGTTTCTNATATATATTTCAACGTATTTCTTCTCTATGTAGAAACATATTTAATGTTATATAATTTAAACATATATTTAATGTATGTTTAATATGTGTGTTTATATATGTTTCTTCACATACATTTATATATTTCTTTATATAAAGAGTGTATTTCTCTGTAAAGAAATATATAAAGGAAATATATAGTATATATAAAGAAATATATTTTCTCTCTATTTCTTCATATATATAAAAATGTATGGAATGTAGGGAAAAATATACAAAGAAAATAGACTTCTTGACATAGATAAATGTATGGAATATATATAGAATATATAGAAAATATGTTTCTTTATNGGAGCAGGTCAACATCCCAATCCCGTGTGGATGGAGGAGATGGGATGGGGAGCCAAGGCTCCCGATCACTTCCCTTCGATTGTTTAATGCTGGTTATTCACATTCTCATTATTTATGTTCAGAGAATTTCTATCTCACTTGTTACTCACATTATTTTTATTTATGTATATACAGATTATTTATATAAAAATTATTTTAATCGGGTAATTTATATTTCATTTATATTTATATAATTTGTTTTCAATTTTTCTGTGTTCAGATTATTTCAGATTACTTCTATTCAGAGTAGTTTTAGATAGACTGTTTATATTCAGAAAATTTCTTTTCAATTTATTTCTATTCAGATTATTTCATTTTATTTCTGTCCACATAATTTAATTCAGATGATTTCCAATGAGATTCACTATGTTTCTCTTATTTATATGCAGTTTGTTTATTCTCAATTTATTTCTATTTATATTATTTCAGATTATTTTGTTTTATTTTCTTTCTATTCAGATTATTTAATTAAGGCAATTTCAAAGCAGATATTTATATTCCAATAATTTACATGCACTTTATTTCCATTAAGATTACTTAATTTCATTTTCTTTGTATTTGTACTATTTAATTCCCATGTTATCCAGTCGCAGTATTCATATTCATCTACTTATATTAAGATAGTCTATTTTCAGTTAATTTCTATTCAGAGTATCTCAGTTTATTTAGTTTCATTATATTTCTATTCAAATAATTTCATTCAGATTCTTTCAAATAGAATAATTCCAAACAGATTATTTATATTTATATTTTTTATATTCAGATAATTTCAGGTTATTTATTTTCATTTTATTTTTATTCCTATTTTTCTATTTATCTTATATTGATTATTTAATTCACATTATTTATACTCATTTTACTTATATTTAGTTTCTTTCCATTCAAATAATTTATTTTCAAGGTACTTATATTCAGATTATTGATTTTTATTTATTCCTACTCAGGTTATTCACATTCAGCGGGTCCTCCCCAGTCCCCCCATCCAAGGGGATCCAAGTCATTGCACAGGGACTCTGGCTGCAAAACTCTCTTTATTCTGAGTATAAAATGAGGGACACAAGTGGGAGACCCCGGAGCACAGGGACAAGAGTCTTTCACCGCGTGTCACCCCGGGCTGGGATCACCGCTGTCCAGCGTCAGCCCTGGTCTGGGATCAACCTGAGGATGTCCCAGTCTGGTGTCACCTCCAGGTGGCACCACCTTTGGCCCTTGTCATCCCTGGCTGGTGTCATGCCCCGGGTTGGCATCATCCCTGGGTAAGTGTCCCCCCAGGCTGGTGACCCCTGGGTGGCAGCAGGTCCTCTTGGTGCCGAGGTGCCTTTGCCTGGGTTCCTCCAGCGTTGGGGACACCATCGAGACGGACCCCAGTGAAGTGCTGCCAGTGCACTGTGCACTAACTTGGGGACATCCCCCTTCCACTCCCAGGGAAGCTGGTCCCACCTCCCAGCTGCCAGCAGCGTTCCACAGTCCTGGACATTGCCCCAGAGATGGGATACATGGGCACCTTCGCACCCCAGGCTGAGGGGACCCAGGGTGCAGGTGACGGGGTGCAAGCGCAGGGTGACAAACAAGCCAGGTGACAGCGGGGAGTTCAGTTCTTGAACATGTCACACAGCAGCTTCTCCATGGGGGTGTTGCCGATGGTGCGGCGGAAGAAGAGCAGCTCCACGCGCTCCGAGGAGATGAAGCGCAGCGCTGGGAGGAGCAGCAGCAGCTTCCCAAACCTGGGGGGATGGAGCGGTGGCCATGGGTGGGTGTCCCACCCTGGTGTCACCCGTGAAGACGGGGGGACAGCAGTACCTGACAGGTTGCCCAGGGTAGTGGGAACGGTTGTGCTGGCCCAGCATCACCTGTGACTGGTCCTGCAGGTTCTCCACCTGCTCAGGGTCCTTCAGGCCACGGGTCTCTGCAGGGACAAGGGGGTGACAGGCTGGGGAGGGGTACGGGGGATGGCCAGTGGTGGGTGCTGGGGGTGGCCTCACCTGGTTTGAAGAGCACCACGGCCTTCATGCAGGCAAATTCCGTGGGGTCGACAGCCAATGCCTTGAAGCGGCCAAGGGTCTCCTGCAGCGCCCGCATGTCCAGGGTGGCTGGCAGCAGCTTCCCAGGGGCCGGCTCTGAGACAGCCAGGAGTGGGCAGCTCTCCAGGGGCATGGACCACTGGATGGCACAGAGCAGGAACAGCTCACTCCATGCTTCCTCCAGCAGAATCACCTGGGGAGGGAACCCCAAAAACCCTGTCACCCCCAAAGTCTCCAGGACCTGTAGCCGCCACAGCTGGTTGGGCTGACGAGCAACTGCAAGGGAACCCTAAGAATGTTGTGGAGATGCTCCAGCTACCTCAACTGGCTGCTACTTTTTTTGGGGTTCCTGTTGCCCCATGGGCAGATCCCCAGCTCCTCATGGAGATTGCCAACCCCACCTGGTCACGGAAGGGCAGGTTGGAGAAGACAGGCAGGTTCTTGGCCCATTTCACAGCCATGAAGAGGAGACGTGCTGAGGTCTCATAAATGTTTTCAGGGCTGGCTGCCGGGTACGGTGCCACCTGGTACTCGCCAGCGGCCCGCTCCGGCTCACTGCCCGTCACATCCACCGTCTCATCAGCTGCAGGAGTGGAAGAGGACACTGGTTGTCACCACACCATGGGGACATCTGCCACCCACCCCGCTCTCCACTGGCAGCCACTCACCGTCCTCAGGCTCCAGCTTGGCGCAGGTCTCGGCTGTCATCAGGCTGGCCATGAAGCGATGGTTGGTGGGTGGAGTGGGCGCTTGGGGACCCAGAGTGACAGTGGCACCGGGACCACGAGGAGCCGGACAGGGTGATGGGGGGACCTCACATGTGGTGGCCACGTGCTCAGGGGGCAGTTCAGCATCCAGCTGGATGCTGTCCAGCTGGACCTGGGCTGTGCTGCGGGGCTGGCGCTCGTTCTGCACAGCTGTGCAGACAAGGTGGCATCAGCACCGGCCACCCCACTGTCACCCCCTGCTATTCGTCACTGTGTGTCCTCTCCCACCTTACCGTCCTTGTTCATGCCAGCCTGCAGGCACTTCTTGAGCCGGCAGGCCTGGCACTGGTTGCGGTGAGCCTTGTCCACTGGGCACAGTCCCGTCCCCGCCTGGCACCTATGGGGAGACGTAGCACCTGGCTGCAGCCCCTGAGGTGGCCCCTGTCCCCGAGGAATATCCTCCCCCACAGGTACCATCCATGTCTCCCTCCATGGGTTTCCTCCACTCAACAAGTGCCCCACCACTGTGGGCACCCTGTCCCCAAGAGGTGTTCTGTCCCCAGTGGGTGCCCTGTTCCAGTGAATGCTCTTCCTCAATGGGTGTTTTGGCCCCATCAGGGGGCTCTGGACACCCTCTCCACAGGTGTCTCTCCTCCTGCCTGCCTGTCCCCTGCCCCACTCATTGCCCATGCCCTGGGGTCCCTGGCTTGCTGAGCGTCTATCCCAGTGTACCTTACCCCACTGGGTGCCTGCCCCCAAGCTCCCTGTCCTGCTGTGTATCCATCTGCAAGGTCCCTGTCACACAGGGCATCCATCCCTTCCCTGCTGGGTGCCCCATTCCATGGGGTTCCTGCTTCGCTAGGTGCCTGTCCCCCACTCCTGCCCCACTGTGTCCATCCTCTGGATCCCTGACTCCCTAGGTGGCCATTCCTGGGGTCCCTGCCCTGCAGGGTGTCCTTTCCTCCATGGTGTCTGTCCATGGGACCCTGGTTCTTGCCTCCCTGGATGTCCATCCGCAGGGTCCCTGCCCCTCTGGCTGCCCTCCCCCCATTCCCTGTCCCATGGGACTCCCACACCTGTTCCCACCTGTAGATGAGCTTCCTGCGGACACTGCGCTTGAAGAAGCCGCTGCACCCGTTGCAGGCGTAGATACCATAGTGCTTCCCACTGCTGGTGTCCCCGCACACCTTGCACAGCAGCACCGGGCTCAGCTCTTTCCCGGGGGCCGGACTCAGCCCTGTGGAAGTGGAAGTGTAATATCTGGGTTCACTCTGGGCATTCCAATGTCCCTCATCTTGCCCACCAGTCCCTGCTGCCTCCCAGCATCCTGGAGATGGGGTGGCTCCTGTCTTAGTTGGTTCAGCCCAGGGAGATGAACGGTGACACCTCAGGGATTCCACATGGGGTTCACCATCTTCCCACAACCCAGCACACAGAGGGATGCAGGATGAGCTCTCATAGGAATTTTGAAAAATAAAAGAGGGATGAAATGGTGTTCTTAGGGGTGGGGACACCAGGGGTCCCAGGAAGGGGACTGAGCATCCCAGAGAAGGGCTGCAATCAGGGATGGGAGGTGTCCTGGAGAAGGGACAGCTCTGGGACATGAGGCACCCTAGACAAGAGTCACAGCAGGGAACTCTGGAGATCCTGGTGAAGGGTCGGGGACCACGGATATCCAGGAGAGGGTTTTGACTGGGGACCCCAGAAATCCTGGAGAAAGAACACAAATGACGACCATGGATACCATGGAGAGGGCTGGGCACTGCAGACATCCTGGCCTAGGGAAGGACCGTGATAGGGACTCAGCATCTTGGAGAAGGATGACAGCTCAAGACCCCAGGCATCCTAGAGGACTATGATGGGGAGCCTAGGCACCCAGGATAAGAACCACGAAGAGAAACGCTGCCATTCTGCAGAAGGTTGGCAGTGGAGAACCCAAACATCCCAAACAACTATGATGGGGACAGTGGGTGTCTTGGAGATGAACCAAAATAGGGACCCCCAGATATCTCAGAGAAGGACCATGATGGGGACTAAAGGCATTCAGAAGAAGGCCATGATGATCCCAGGCATCTCAGAGAAAAACTGCAATGGAGGACCCCAGGTATCTCGGTGATCGACCATTATGGGGATTCCAAGTATCCCAGAGGAGAACCATGAAGAAGACCCCCATACATCTTGGGGAATGACCACAGTGGGGGCCCGGCCATCCCAGAGAAAAACCCACTTCCCTCCGTATCGCACCCGGCTCAGCGGAACCACCTCTTACCCGTGGGACTCTCCTCCAGCCCGGCGCTCACCACCGACCCCGCCGGGGACGCAGCCATGCCGCTCGCGGCGTTCCTGACCTATCCCTGTCCTGTCCCTCCGGATCCCTGAGGAAGGTCTGGCCGGGCGGTGTGCGCTCCGGCAGCTCTGCGGCCAGCGGGGCTCTTGCCTTGCTCTCTTCAAGGCGGCTTAGCGGCGGGCGCTGTGTAAGCAGCCGCCTCTTTGTCACCCTCTTAATCTTTAGTGTCTGCGTGGGGCGGGGGGCATCAATCAGCCACGCGATGAAGAATTGAAGAGGTGCTGAGCCCCAGCCCTGTAACCCTAAACCCCGCGACACCCAAGCCACCCCCCCCGCGCCGCCGCGGGCACCGTGGAGGTGTCTCCCTGCCAGTGCCCCCCAAGCACTGCGAGGCCGAGATTGCGGCAGAGGTGGGAGATGGGGTCAGACCCCCCATATGTATCGTCCTACCCTCGGGACCCACCAGGTCCTGTAAGCGCATAAGCCCTTCACTAAGGCGGTTAGAGGGGAATAACGAAAAGTGGTAATTAAGGGGGGGTAATTTCCCTGCCCCCAAGTAATTAATTACCGGCCCTGATGACGAGGGGAGGGGGGATGCTCGGTAGGGGCCCCTCTGTGCCTCAGCATCCCCTCCCGGGGACGGGGGCCCCCACGGATGTTGGGGCTGCTGACACCGCAGAGCGTGGGGGCCAAGTGGCCCCCGGGGTTACGCAACCACCGCTAAACCCTCGAGGTGACAGGGCAGCACAATTTGGGATTTGTGGGCTTTAGTCGCTAAACCACCCCNCCCCCCCCCCCCCCCCGCCCCGCTCAGGGGGGTGGCGAGTGGCCACCGTCACGGGCCCAGCTTGTCCCCAGCGATGGGCCAGGCTGAGGACAGAAGTTCCCGGCCTGCTGTGCCCCTTCCAGAGGGTCTCAGTGGTGTTGCTGCTCTGAAGGTGTCCCAGGTGACACGCACTGGCAGCACGTCCCTGCTGAGGGCTGGCAGCAGTGACTCCACTGGATCCAAGGGCTGCGGGTCACCCCTCTGGCATCCCTGACTGATGTGTGGCTCCATCTCCGCTGCCTGCAGCATTCCTGCATCGCCCTGCCCGCAGCATGGCTCCATCCTCCTGCCTACAACTTACTTCCATCCCTTTTGCCTGAAGCGTTTCTTCATCTTAACTGTCTGCACTGTGACTCACTTTATCAGCCTTGCCTGCACCATGGCTCCGTGTTCCCATGTGCAGCAACATACCGTCACCCTTCTGCATTGCTCCACCATCCTTCCGGCCTGCACCATGACCCCATCGCTGCCTGCACCATGGCTCCATGCCCTCTGCCTCCAGACACCTCCCACGCTGGGATTCCCCATTCCCCCAGGGTCCCCTGTCCCACCCACAGCCCCCTGTCCTGACCCAGATCTCTGACTGCCACCATCTGCGGCAGTGGCCGCCTCCTCCTGCAGCAGAATTATGACGCTGGGCTAATGCGGAGGGAGCAAGCTGTCACCTCCCTGCCTGGCCTTTGGGTGCCTGCAAGCCTCACACCCATGGGTGAAACACCCCCCAGTGCCCAACCCGGGGGTGCCAGGAACACCTGCATCCCAGGATGCCAGCCCACCCATGGGGACACAGGCAGCAGTGGGGAGAAGGCAGCATGGCGATACAGCTGAGTCGGCTAATTTGCCCATCCCCTCCTCGCCGTTTGGTAAAAGCCAGCTCTGGAGCAGGGATTTGGGAGGGGGATTAGCTGGGCCGACCATCTGCTGCCAGCCAATCATCAGCACCCCCAGGAAAGCCAATAATTGCAAAAATATGGTTTCCCACCCCGTTTCTCCATTACACCCAGCTGGGTGCTGTTCCTATGGGAGGTCCCCGTGAAGCAGCACCCTGTCCTCTTCCCAGGGATGAGGGCTCCATGAGCACCCAACTGGGCACTCATGGGAGCCCAACCCAGCTTGTTTTGGGTGCGACACGAGCAGGCCTGAGGCCACGGCCAAGGGGCTGTGGGTGGTGGGTGGGGGTGAAGGAGCAAATGTTAAAGCCCGAGGAAGGGTCGTGACTCGGCTCGGTGACAGATGCTGGGGCAGATGCCATGGGATTACCCAGCCTAAAACCTTGGGATCTGCCCCCCTTCCCTCCAGCAGGCAGAGAGTGTTTAATTAGTAATTTACTAATTACCCAAAGATGCTGGCGATGCTCCTGCGGTCAGGAGCAGCCCCCGGGCTCCAGCCACCCTAATCCCACTGGCTGTGGGGAGCTGGTGGATGCACCCTGACCAGGGACAGCTTGGCTGGGGACATTGAGTGACCCAGGGAAGCAACACTGTCCTGGCAGTCCCGCTCCTCCTGGTGACAGCATGGAGTGGTGGGGAATGGGACAGGACAGTGAGGACAGGGAGTAGACAGTGGGGACAAAGAGAACACGATGGGAATCAGGAGGGATATTGGGGACCAAGGGGAGACAGGGGAGGCCAGGAGGGGATGATGGAGACCAAGAGGAGCCGATGGGGGAGGGAGGGGAGATGATGGGGACCAAGAGGTGACCACAAGGATCAGGAGGGGTTGATGGGAAGAAGGAGGAGGTGATGAGGACTGGGAGGCAATAATGAGGATCAGGAGGGGACAATGGGAACCTGGATGTTTTGATGGTGACCCGGAGACGATGACAAATGTGGAGAGCAGGAGGTGACAGCAGTGACCAGGAAGGGATGATGGAGACCAGGAAGGTGTGATGGAGATTATGAGGGGGAAGTGAAATGCAATAGGGATGGATGGAGATCATGAGGGGATAATAAGGACTGAGATGGGATGTTGGGGACTGGGAGGGGAGGATGGGAATGAGAAGGGTGTGATGGGTACGTGTGGACAAGACAGCAGAGACCAGGAGAGGATGGAGGAGATCAGAAGGGGATAAGACCAACGAGAAGATGACATGAAGTTCTGGAAGGGTGGCTGTGGGACTGGAGGTGGCTGGGAAGGGTTAATGTGGCTGCCTGCACTGAGCTGGGTCCAGGCCAGGCTCAGGTTTCACCTGTTTATTCAGCTCTTGTTTATTGGAGGCTCTTTGATAAATGATTCTTTGGAGGTTGCCCGATGACAGAGGGTGACAGTCACCCACCTGAGCCCTGCTAAAGCCTTCATTGACCCTTGGCACCAGGATTAAAGTTTAATGTGATTCTGGAGCTGACCCCGGGCATGCACCATTCTGGGGTGACAGGGCTGGGGTCAGGCTGGTTGCCGTCCCTAGGACATGGTGCTGGGTACAGACAGATGGCCCCCCAGGGCCAGAGGGTTTTGGCACCAAGAGGTGATTTGTCATAAGCCTAGTGTTCACTGGTTACCAGGGCCTTGTGGCAGCAAGGCTGTTTCCTTTGGGGTTACTCAAGACGTTTGTGGATGAAATGTCACACCAGGTTGGGTTTGTCCCCCTGGGACTGGCCCTACAAGATGGGCACAGTGCCACGGTGCAGCCGGTCTGGGCACATTCCCAGGCACTGGTGGAGCCTTGTGTCGGTGCCAAGAACCACTGTGGTGCTTGCTGGGGTGGGCTGAGGTCCTGCCCCACAGCCACCTTTGGAGCAGCAGCAGCTTGGGAAACACAGTGGAGTGAGGGGACCTTGGAGGTGACCCCAAGGTGAAGCAGCAGGGCACAGAACGAGCACTGAGGCTGCAGCTTGGATTTCAGCAGGGTGACATGTCACCACAACTGTGGGGACAGAGAAGTCCCTGAGCTATGGGGTACCTGTCCCCAGCTCTTGGGACATCGTGTTTTCTCCTTGCAGATGAATCTCCTCGTCCAGGTAAAGGGGGAGTCGGCAGGAAGGACACCTGCATCCCGGTGATCCCACTCCTCTGTCATGGTACCCAGTGCCCCTGGACCCCACAGCTGGGACCTGCCTGGTGCTGGGTCTGGGCAGGAGGGGAGGGGGATGTGTGGCCTAGGAGGCTGGGCTGGGCTGGACTGCGTGCTGGCAGAGATGGGTGGTGGCAGGGGATGGGTGTCAGAAGCAGACAGGTCCCCCCCGTCTTGCCCTGCCCTCTCTCCCCACAGGTGAGCTCCTTCCTTCAGACCCTGCAAGCCCTGGACTGGCTGTTCCTCCAGCCCTGGCACTGGCTGGACTCCTGGGTATGGCAGGTTTGGGGGTGCTGGCATGAGAATCCCATCCAGGTGCTTGGTCAGGGGGTGGCAGCAGCCCAGGCCAGGACTGAGCGATGACACGGGTGCCACTGTGGCTGATGCAAGGTGTTTGTCTCTCCAGGTGGGCAGCTCCAGGCAGGTAAGTGCTGGCATTGCCCCTGTGCCCTGTACTGCCTGTCTCACCCCTGGTACAACTGGGATGAATGCTGCACACCCTGCCTTTTCCTCGGCACCCACAGGTGCTTCAGCACCTAGAGGAGGCAGCCCCTTCCCAGAGGGTTTCCATCCATGGAGACCCTAGACCCAAGCTGCGCTTAAGCCACCAAGGATGTGGCATAAGCCAGCAGGTCAGTGATGCTGCCAGTGTCCCCAGGGCACCAGTGGCCCTGAAACATGGCTGGGTCCCCAGGCAGTGACCGGGGCAGTGACCACGGCAGGGTTCTTCCTCTGTGAGGGGCTGCTGGGACAACACTTCAACATGGTCCCCAACGGGGTGGCTGAGCCCCAGCCTGGGGACCTCTTCCTCTTCCCGCTGGCCTCTGGGGGCCCTGGCTGGTGGGGTGCCCACGCTGGCATCTACTGCGGTGACGGGGAGATCATCCACCTGGAAGGTGAGCCCCAGGAGGTGTCATGGCATGGGGACACCTCCATGGAAGGGACATGGGGTACAGAGTCCACTTTGCCCTGCAGGCAGCTCAGGGATGTCACCGTCAGGCATCGTGGCTAAGCACAGCAAGAGCCACCTCCTGCGGACACGGGGCCCGGCCAAGGTGCTCCGGAGGAAGGGAGAGCTGGACGTGGCTGCCCTGCAGCGGCGGATCCGGGCGGCCATGGACCAGCCAGTGGAGTACAACACCATCACCTGCAACTGTGTCCACTTCGCCCTCGCCCTCCTGGGGCTGGGCCACCTTGCTGGTGCCATGGTGGGTGCCACCACCAGATCAGGCGCCACCTGGGACACCTTGGCAGCTGCTTCTGCCAAGTGTCACCAAACTACTTCTTATTTCCCAGGTGTACCCAGCGCTGCAGTGATGGAGGTGACGGTGCTCCCGGGGAACATGTGGGGCTGGAGCATCCTCGCCTGGGGACCAGAACTGCACCAGTGATTTGTCAATCCTCTTGTGTGGCAATAAATAGTCGCATGGAAACCCTGTGCCAACCCTGTTTGATTTGCTGTTTTCTCACTTTCCCAGCAGCTACTGTCAAGTGATGTCCCACCTTGACACACCTTGAAGGGAGAGGCTGCTCTTTGTTCCCCATGGCCTCCTGAGACAAATATCTGCCTCTTTCACTGCTGGCATTTAATTTTGAGCACAAAAATTAATATTCTATGGACTGCTGGGTTGAAAAGGGGCCAAAGGGCTGGATCAGGTCTGGCTGGAGGTTGGTGGTGTACCCCAAGGGTCAACTCTGTGTCCCGTCCTGGTCAACCTTTTCATTACTGGTCCAGTTGATGGGATAGAGTGTATCTGCAGTGAGAGGGAGTGAGCCACCAACCCATAGTGATCCTGGCACCCCTGAAGTGCTGGGTCCTGTGCTGGGATCTCCAGCATGAGAGAGACAGGGACATATCGGAGAGACACCACAAAGGGCCACCAAGGGTCTGGAGCAGTTCCCGTAGGAAGGGATGCTGAAAGAGCTGGGGCAGCTCAGCAGGGAGAAGGGAATGTCCAGTGGGATTTTATCAGTGTTTACAGGGGGGAAAGAAGGTGGAGTCTGGCTCTTCTCTGTGTCTCCTGAGGGTTGGGGTCTCCAGGAGAGCAGCAGGGTCCCGGAAGGTCTGAGATCCAAGCAGGGTTAGGGTCCCTGGGAGAGCTGTGGGATCCCAGGGAGGGCCAGAGTGAGTGTGTCTCTGGGCTGAAGATTAATTGCTGTCCATTAATTAGATGATTTATCCAATTCTGCTACTTTAATCATACCCATTTTCCCTCTCTTCCTCACTCCTGTGGGATGGGGTGAGTGCCTCTCCATCTGCACCAGCTCCAGGACTGGTCAGTTGCCTGGAGAAATAATAGGGGGAATATCTGCCAATAGTATAAAGTACCTGGGGAAAAAAATAAATCAAAGAAATGCAAACAAAATCTCAACTATAATAATATCAATAATGATATCTTATATACAATTTATAGTCATATATAATATATTGCTATGTGAAACACCGTAATATGCATGGCCATATCTGTAATAATATTTCTATTTAACATCTGTATTATAGTTAATATATTATATCTAGTATATAATAATTCCTATCCTGTTATTGATAATAATATTAAATATAAACTACAATATCTATAACAATATCTATAAGAATAATATAAATTAATACCATATGTAATATACATAATTCAGATAGCATACATCACATATACTATCATGTGGAATACAGATCATAAAATATTGAATTTTATCATGCAGTAGATAATGCATAATACACAATGTGTAATACATTAAATACTATATAGTATATAATACATAATAGAATTAATATAATCTGCAATATAATATAACATTGTATGACATATAGCATACAGAACATATTGCATATATTATATATAAACTGTAGAATGTAGAATGGTTTATGAATTATCTATAATATAGTATGATTGAATATGGCAAACATATAGTATTGCATAATTCGTGAAATCTGTAATATATTATAATGTAATAAATAACATGCAATATATGGTATACAGTATGCAGCATGTAATAAAATATATAAATGATAATGTAATACATCAGTAAGTGTATATTCTGTATACTGCATACAGTATTACATATAAAATAACAGTGTATAAAACAATAATAAAATGTAATATGGTAGGATATAATAATCCATATTATAACATCCCAACATGTAATATTATTTACTCTAATGTAATCTATTTTAAATATGTCTAATTATTATCATACACAAGAATGTCTATTACTATAATGATATATTTTCATGACTCTGGACTGGTATGTGTGCGGCTCAGTTACAGTCACTATATGACAGCTATGTCCCCAGCTTTGCTCCTCCTAAAATGCCCCGTGTCCCGCTGCCGGCCCTGTGCAGGTCGGGGGCTGCAGAGCTCCACCTGCGCTCCCGTTCCGATGTCGGCGGGGGTCGATCCAGCCGGGCGCTGCCCCCGGGCGGGGGCCGGAGCCGGGCCCGTCCCCGCCCGCGCTGACATCAGTTCCCGCGTCCCCCCCGCATCCCGCATCCCGCATCCCTCCCGCCGCCATGGCCGCCAGCCCGGCCTACGGCGAGGAGAAGGGCGGCTCCTCCAGCCTGGGCGAGCCCGAGTACGGCCACGACCCCGCCAGCGGCGGCATCTTCTCCTCCGACTACAAGAGGTGGGGACAATGCGGGCGCAGGGGACAAGGACGAGCCTGCCCGTGTGGCCGCCACTGCAGGCCTTCGCCGCCGTCCTCGGCGGGGGAGTGGTACCCGAGCCGGGGATGGAGCGGCCCCGACGTGGGGACGGAGACAGGGACGGGGATGTGGATGAGGATGGGGATGCGGATAGGGATAGGGACAAGGATGAGGATGGGGACAGGGATGGGGCAGGGAATGCGGTCACTGTCGCCGTCACCGTCATTGCAGGTTGCAAAGGCCGGAGAGGGGTTTGTGGGAACACCGCAGGATTTTGGAGATGGTGCGGCTGGGGGAGATGTGCGGGGATCCCCCTTGAACCTCCCACCCTCGGGCTGGGGCATGCCGGGCGCGGTGTTCCCACCATGGGCTCGGCTTGCTCCTGTGGCTCTCCTGAGCTGGCACCCCCCTCCCCCCCGCATCGAGGTTCCAGCGTGGAGGTTGCGGCTGGGGGGTGGGTGTTGAAGAATGTCACCCTTGCGTGGGACAGGCTCCTGGGGGGATGGAAGGGGTGAGCACGGGTGAAGAGGAATGTGGGGAGTGTGCTCCTGGAGCTGTAGGAATGTCTTTTGGCCCTCCCTACCAAGGTCAATGTCCCCCACTCTGGCAGTGTCCCCCCCTCCCTGCTGCCCTAGCAGGAAATCGCTGAATCAGTGTCTGACAGCATCACTCTCTCTACCCCTGGCTGTGTCCGCCAGTCCATCATGCCCCCCCATCTCTGCCCCTGTGGTAGTATCCCTCCGTATGACAGGGTCCCTCGAGTCCTGATTCCCTGGCAGTGTCCCCCATTTTGAATGTGTACCCCATCCTGACCTCTTGGCAGTGTCCTCAGTTTGGGAGTACTCCCCTGTTTTGGGAGTCCTCTCCCTGTACTCCTCCCTAATGCTGCAGAGTGTCACCCATTCTGGATGTGTCCTTGATCTGTGACATGCTGGCAGTGTCCCCATCTCACTGGGTCCCGCCTTCCCTGAACCCCTGGCAGTGTCACCTTCTCTCTGATACCCTGGTAATGTCCCCCAGTATGGCAGTGTCTACCCAGTCCTGAGGCCCTGGCAATGTCCCCCACTCTGGATATGCCCTCCATCCATGACCTGTTAGCAGTATCCCCATCTCATAGTGTCCCCCCGTCTCCTACCTTGTCCCTCCCTCACTACCTTGGTAGTGTCCCTTGCCACTGTCTGGCAGTGTAACACTCTGCCACTCTGTACCCCTGGCTGTGTCTCCCGGTATGACAATTTCCCCCAACCCTGATCCACTGGCAGTGTCCTCCAGTCTGGCAGTGCCCTCTATCCATGACCCATTGGCAGTGTCCCCATCTCAGAGTGTGTGTCTCTCCCATGAACCCCTGGCAGTGTCCCCCAGTTTTTCCAAGTCTCCCCCTCTCTGACCCCTCCTTGGCAATGTCTCCTGGGCTGGAAGCGCTCCCCTGCTCCCATGTCTGTCAGTGTCTCCTGACCCCCACTGGCAGTGTCGCCGACTCTGGCACCATTCCCCAACCCTGAAATCCTGACCTGACCCCCAGTCTGTCCAGGTTACCTCAGTGATCTGCCACCAGTGCCTCCCATTCTGGCAGTGTAACTGCCCTCATGGCAGTGTCACCTTACCCCTGACTTCCTGGCAGTGTCCCCCACACCCACAGTGTCCCCCACACCTATAGTGTCACTATAATCTGCATACTGCCCTTTGCCAGAACCACACCAGGTCTGTCACCACTCCTGTGAGCCATCCATGGCATCTATGGCACATGGGGCAAGACAAACGCACCAAGTGTGACCCCACCATCCAGGTCGGACACCCAGAGGTGCCCCATCATGCCACCCTACCATCCAGGTAGAGTGTCCCACCTTGATGTGCGTTCCCTGCCCAGGACTGAGCCGCTCAGCACTGGGGAAGGAGCTCCCTGCAGTGTCCCCAAGTCCCACCAGCAGGTCAGATGTCACTTTGGACGTGACATCGCAAGTTGGCCTCGTCTGCTGGGAACAGCATCCTGATCTAGGCTGCAACCCAACCCCAGCCACAGCATCAGGTTTCAGCCCACTGTGCTGGGCAGAGGAGCAGGGCCACAGCCCTGTCACCATCCCCAGGGCCATTACTGCCAGTCAAAGCTATGATGTCCTTGCCGCCAGTGCAGAAGCTGCTGCGGCAGCTACCGGTGGGGCCGACTGCCTGGCCGAAAACACCAGAGGGTGGTGATATAGCCGAGGAGGTGACAAGCCCGGTGCTGGCCACCGAGGCTGGACAACCCACCTGCTACAGCGCCCTGCGAGCTGATGAGCTGCGGCCCCTCGCTGGCACCAAGCCCGCAGTGGACACTGGCACCGGGCCACCACCGTGGTAAGACTCCCCCAAGGAGCGCCCCCAGGACCCTCTGGTGATGGTGGCTCTGGAAGAGCATCATTCCATGGGCATCACCCTCAGTTGCTGCAAATAGATGCAGCCTTGCAGGTGCCCCCCAGTTCAGGGGGGGACCAGTGTCCCTTAGAAAAGAGGACAGTGGTGACAACTTTACAAGAGGCTGGTGGCATTTTCCTAGTCCAGGGAGGGGACCAGGGAAGGGCTTTGCATCAGGGTGTGCTGGTACATCCATGCCACTATGTCTATGAGAGGACAAAGGACACCCAGCCAAGTCAGGATGGAGCTGGTTATGGGCACCTGTGGTTTAGGGACAATGTAGGGTGACAACCACAGCCAGGATGGGACAGGGTTTTTGTCTCAGTGCCTGGGATGAGGATGGCACTGGGTCCTAGCACCATGCCAGTCCCTCTGGTTCCTCTTTCACCTGGCTGTAACCTAACCCCTGTCCCCATAAATATTTCACCATGAAGGGTTGGATTGCCAGCCTGATGGCGGACTGGGAGCAGAAAAAAAAGACTAAAAACAGGTAAAAATGTGAAAATGGGAATTTTTTTTCCCTGGTGTGGTTCAGGCATGATGACCTCAAGGAGATGCTCGACAGCAACAAGGATTCACTCAAGCTGGAGGCCATGAAGAGGATTGTGGCGGTGGGTGTTGTTGTCACTGGTGGGGACCACTGCTGGTCCCGAGCTGTGTCATGTTGTACCGGCCCCTGCTGTGCCAGCTGCCCAGTGTCACACCACTTCTTTTCCCCCTAGATGATTGCCCGTGGTAAAAACGCCTCCGATCTCTTCCCGGCTGTGGTGAAAAACGTTGCCTGCAAGAACATTGAGGTGAGGAAGATCTTGGGTGGCCCTGGCGGCATTGCAGGGTCTGGCACTTTCCCAGTTTTTGGGGATTGGCTGGAGTTTGGAGGGCTCTGAGGTGGCACCTTCACCCTGCAGGTGAAGAAGCTGGTGTATGTGTACCTGGTGCGCTATGCAGAGGAACAGCAGGATCTGGCCCTGCTCTCCATCTCCACCTTCCAGCGAGGACTCAAGGTGGGCTGGCTTGAGGACCCGGGGAGGGTCTGGAGGAGCACTGAGCCTGTCACAGCTGCACTGCTGCCCCTCACATGTCCCCACAGGACCCCAACCAGCTGATCCGTGCCAGTGCCCTGCGGGTCCTGTCCAGCATCCGCGTGCCCATAATCGTGCCCATCATGATGTTGGCCATCAAGGAGGCCGCCTCAGACATGTCCCCATACGTGCGCAAGACAGCTGCCCACGCCATCCCCAAGCTGTACAGGTAATGGGGGGAGTCAGCTGCTAAATTTAGGGTATACCAATAAGGGTCTTGGCTGCTTGGTACAGGCAGGGATGGGGAGGGGTTTGGTCCAGCATCACCTGCCCTGCTCCTCCCTCACAGCCTCGACTCAGACCAGAAGGACCAGCTCATCGAAGTGATCGAGAAGCTGCTGGCTGACAAGACCACGGTGAGCAGGGTGCAGTGTCTCCCCCACCTCTAAATCTGGGAACATCACTGGCCTGGTGCCCTCATGGGGATGGAGATGTTCCCACCAAATTGGTGTCATCTTGGGGATGCAGCCATCCCCACAGGGCTGGCATCCTCATGGGATGCCATTGTCCTCAATGATTCAGCATCCATGAAGAGATGCAGCCATCTCCCAAACCAACATCTTTGTGGGGATGTCACTGTCCCTAGCAAGATAGAATCCTCATGAGGATGCCACTGTCCCCACTGACCCAGCATCCTCACAGGAATGCAGATGTTCCCACCAAATTGGTGTCCTTGTGGGGATGAAACCATCCCTGGAGAGCTGGCATCCTTGTGGGAGTACTGCTGTCCCTACTGGGCCAATATCCTCATGGGAAATTCACCAACTCCACTGAGCTGGCATCCCTACAAGGAAGGGTTGCCCACCAAACCAGCACCCTCATGGAGATGCCACCATCCCCACCAAACCAGCATCTTGTAGATTATGCCACCACTCCGGTAAGTCATCCCGGGCTTTCCCTCTGCAGCTGGTGGCTGGCAGCGTGGTGATGGCATTTGAGGAGGTATGCCCAGAGCGCATAGATCTCATCCACAAGAACTACCGCAAGCTCTGCAACCTGCTCATCGATGTGGAGGAGTGGGGGCAGGTGGTCATCATCAACATGCTGACCCGCTACGCCCGCACCCAGTTCCTCAGCCCCAACCAAAATGTGAGTGCAGGAGCACAGGATGCCCTGGGAGCCTTGGGGTGTCCTGGGAGCCCCTAGGGAGGTAGGGTAAAGGGGGAGTGTTCTTGGGGGTACAAAGGGTCCCACCTGCCAGCAGGAGTCCTTGCTGGAGGAGAACACTGAGAAGGCTTTCTATGGCTCTGAGGAGGAGGATGCCAAGGATGCTAAGGCAGAGGCAGCCTTGTTGGCCAAGTGCAAGCCCTACGTCATGGACCCCGACCACCGCCTGCTCCTGCGCAACACCAAGCCCCTGCTGCAGAGCCGCAATGCTGCGGTGAGACCCTCACTCCCACCCTGTTCATACCCCAGGGCCACTGGTGGTGTCCATCAGCCTGACGCTTATGATATCCCCACGGTCAAGGACTCACTGGGATGCTTGAGGGATGCCCAGGGATGGGTGTCCTCAGGGTCAGGCTACCTCCAAGTGCTGAGAGTGGGACTGAGGGACATGACCATTCCTCAGCATGTCCCCCATTCCCACCAGGTGACACTTGGGTGTGTGTCCATAGGTGGTGATGGCCGTGGCACAGCTCTACTTCCACCTGGCACCCAAGGCAGAGGTTGGAGTCATTGCGAAGGCACTGGTACGGCTTCTGCGGAGTCACAGGTCAGTGGCACCTGGGTTGTGGTGGTATCCTACCCCTCTACCCCAGTTGTTGGTACCCATGGGGAGCTCCAAAACCCCGTGAGAGACCCCCAAAAAGCCCATCCCTGGAAGGACATCAGGTTGGAGGCTTTTTTGGGCTGGCCCAGTCCAAACATGGGGTGACAGCATCTTGGTGACACCAGCCTGGTGGTGGGTCCTGGGCCGTATTCACAGGGACTTGCTGAGGGTGTCTGGCCCTGCCCCACTGATCATGGTCCCCTCTTTGTCCTCACAGTGAAGTGCAGTATGTTGTGCTGCAGAATGTGGCCACCATGTCCATCAAGCGGCGGGTGAGTCTCAGACTTGGTGTGGGAGGAGTTGGCCCTGTTGGCTCTGGAGGGAGATGAAGATTAGCCAGCAAGGTCACCAGAGCCTGGAGACGACCTTGGCAAGGTAGGGGAGACAGAGATGATACTAATGTGTCTGGCTGTGCATGCAGGGGATGTTTGAGCCCTATCTGAAAAGTTTCTACATCCGCTCCACGGACCCCACACAGATCAAGATCCTCAAGGTGAGCTGGAAACAGGGGTGGGTTTGGGGCTTCATGGAGCCCTTTCCTTGGTTCAGCTGTCCTAATGCCCTGGGGACAGGAGGACATCAAGGCCCCGTGCCCTGTCACCATGCCCCTATGCTGTCCATCTCTTCCTCTTTCCCGCAGCTGGAGGTCCTCACCAACCTGGCCAATGAGACCAACATCTCCACCATCCTGCGAGAGTTCCAGGTATGCCATGGTCATACTGAGGCTGCCACCCTGGCATGGCTCTTGGTGCCAAACTACCACCATGGAGGGGGCAGAGAAGAGCCCCTCCAGGAGGAGTGGGCTGAGGCCATACCAATCCCATGAGTGGTTCCAAAGGGCCCCAATGTGTGACCACTGCCAGGGTGGATGTCCGGCGCTGGCACATGGGTGACATGTCATGTTTGCCCTCCACACCTGTGCAGACCTACATCCGCAGCATGGATAAGGACTTTGTGGCCGCCACCATCCAAGCCATCGGACGCTGTGCCACCAACATCGGGAAGGTGCGGGACACCTGTCTCAATGGCCTGGTCCAGCTCCTCTCCAACAGGGATGGTGAGTACACACAGCAGGGGTGAAATGGGAGCGCCATCACTATCAGGGCAGGATGCAACTGAGGCTGGTTCTCTGCCCACAGAGCTGGTGGTGGCTGAATCTGTGGTGGTCATCAAAAAGCTGCTGCAGATGCAGCCAGCCCAGCACAGTGAGATCATCAAGCACATGGCCAAGCTCACTGACAACATCCAGGTTGGTTGGGGTGTTGCTGACCCACAGGAGGGGGGATGGCAGAAGTGCCACATGTCCGAGGGCATTTCACAGGTGCCAATGGCACGGGCCAGCATCTTGTGGCTCATTGGCGAGTACTGCGAGCACGTGCCCAAGATCGCGCCTGATGTGCTGCGCAAGATGGCCAAGTCCTTCACCAACGAGGAGGACATCGTCAAGCTGCAGGTCATCAATCTGGCAGCTAAGCTCTACCTGACCAACTCCAAGCAGGTACCGGGGATGTGATCCTAGGGTGTGCCTCAGTTTCCATGTCAGGAAGGGAGAGGCCAGCCCTGAGCATGTTATCTGACACAGAGCAAGCTGTTGACGCAGTACGTCCTCAATTTGGCCAAGTATGACCAGAATTATGACATCCGTGACCGGGCTCGCTTCATCCGCCAGCTCATCGTGCCCACTGAGAAGAGCGGGGCCCTCAATAAGTACGCCAAGAAGCTCTTCCTGGCCCAAAAACCAGCTCCCATCTTGGAGTCTTCCTTCAAAGGTACCCATCCCTGGTCACAGGGCATTGGGACATGGGGCGAGCTGTCACCACAATGCTGCGTGGCTGTCCCTGAGTTGCTGCCTCCTCTCACCTCATTGCAGATCGGGACCATTTCCAACTGGGCTCCCTGTCCCATCTGCTCAACGCTAAGGCTGTGGGCTACCAGGAGCTGCCTGACTGGCCGGACGAGGCCCCTGACCCCTCCGTGAGGAATGTGGAGGTGCGTGGAGCACCCTGGGTGCATGGGGGAGGAGGGACCATGGTGGGGACACTGACTCAAGGTCTTGGAAGAACCCCAGAAGGTACCCAAGTACTGCTCACCTGTCCCAGTTCCCTCTCTAAGCTCACACATCTGCATGGGGATGGGGGGACAAGGGTGGCTGTTTTGATCCCTCAGTCATGGGGGATGGCCCTGCTCCATCAACCCTGTGCCAGCAGGTTCCTGAGTGGACCAAGTGCACCAGCCGGGAGAAGAGGAAGGAGAAGGTGGAGAAGCCTTTCTACTCTGACTCAGAGGGCGAATCGGGGCCCACTGAGTCGGCAGACAGTGGTGAGGACCTGATGGCATGAGACATTGGGCAGTGGTCACTGTGGCCATCAGGCAGGTGCCACAATGGTGGGGCATTGGACAGGGGACATGACAGTGGGGACACCCCATCATGGGAGGGACATGGCAGGAGATGTGGAGGGATGCAGTGGTGGGCAGTGGGGGCACAGTGGAATGCAGTGAGACTATGCAGGGATGCAGTGGGAGGATGCAGTAGAGAGGCAGCAGCAGTTGTGGGATGCAGTGGGAGGATGGAGGATGTAGTGGGATGAAGTGGAAGATGGGAGAATGTGGGGGGACACAGCAGCACGGCTGAGCTGTGCCCCCACAGAGCCCGAGTCTGGCAGCGAAGAGAATGGCAGCAGCAGCAGCTCTGGCAGCTCCAGCTCTGGCACGGAGGAGGAGGAGGAAGAGGAAGAGGAAGACAGCGGGGAGCAGTCAGAGGACAAGGAGGAGGAGGAGGTGGAGAAGAGGCCAAAGAGGAAGGACAAGGAAGGTTCCCATAAGGCAGTCTCGAGGACCGCGGGCAGGTATGCCCTGGGAAGGCAGGGGGGTGCTCCCAGCGAAACCTCCACCTCAGCCCCCTGAGCTGGGCTCTCCCTGCAGCCCCAGTGAGGAAGAGGAGGAGGAGGAAGGGGCAAAGAAGGCCAAGAAGAAGGCTCCGCAGGGGAGGAAGGGCCGTGCCGAAACCTCATCAGAGGAGGCCAGCACCTCTGAGAGCAGCTCCTCTGGCTCCGACTCGGGCTCCGAGGCAGAGGCCAAACAGAGGAAGGTGATGAGGGATGGGATGGGATGGGATGGGATGGGATGGGATGGGATGGGATGGGATGGGATGGGATGGGATGGGATGGGATGGGATGGGATGGGATGGGATGGGATGGGATGGGATGGGATGGGATGGGATGGGATGGGATGGGATGGGATGGGATGGGATGGGATGGGATGGGATGGGATGGGATGGGATGGGATGGGATGGGATGGGATGGGATGGGATGGGATGGGATGGGATGGGATGGGATGGGATGGGATGGGATGGGATGGGATGGGATGGGATGGGATGGGATGGGATGGGATGGGATGGGATGGGATGGGATGGGATGGGATGGGATGGGATGGGATGGGATGGGATGGGATGGGATGGGATGGGATGGGATGGGATGGGATGGGAGGCTGCACAGGGATACCTGTACCCCCTACTGAACTCCCCATCTCTGCCCCCCTGCAGCCCCCCAGCAGCAAGGCCAGCCCCAAGGAGATCTCCCTGCTTGACCTGGATGACTGTGAGTGGCTGCTTGGAATGCAAATTGCTGTGCTGGTGGTGCTGCGGAAACTGAGGCATGAGCACTCACCCCAGTGCTATCAGGACTCCATGGCTCCTTTGGGAGCTGCAGAGGTGGGACAAGGACAGGTGTGGTCAGGGGTCCTTGTCCCCAGAGGATGGCTGTGGGACAGGTACCTGTGCCTATTGGATTGTCCCCGTGTGGCTATGCACAGGGACAGCCTACAGGGTTGAGTCTACACCAATGGAGCTATGCCACTGGGCTGTCCTTGTATGGCCTCTCCTTGTGTGCCACGAAAGCTGTCCCCACATGGCTGTCCCCATGGGGCTATCCCCATGGAGTTGTCTCCATGGCACTATGCCACCAGGGANCAGCAGCAGCTCTGGCAGCTCCAGCTCTGGCACGGAGGAGGAGGAGGAAGAGGAAGAGGAAGACAGCGGGGAGCAGTCAGAGGACAAGGAGGAGGAGGAGGTGGAGAAGAGGCCAAAGAGGAAGGACAAGGAAGGTTCCCATAAGGCAGTCTCGAGGACCGCGGGCAGGTATGCCCTGGGAAGGCAGGGGGGTGCTCCCAGCGAAACCTCCACCTCAGCCCCCTGAGCTGGGCTCTCCCTGCAGCCCCAGTGAGGAAGAGGAGGAGGAGGAAGGGGCAAAGAAGGCCAAGAAGAAGGCTCCGCAGGGGAGGAAGGGCCGTGCCGAAACCTCATCAGAGGAGGCCAGCACCTCTGAGAGCAGCTCCTCTGGCTCCGACTCGGGCTCCGAGGCAGAGGCCAAACAGAGGAAGGTGATGAGGGATGGGATGGGATGGGATGGGATGGGATGGGATGGGAGGCTGCACAGGGATACCTGTACCCCCTACTGAACTCCCCATCTCTGCCCCCCTGCAGCCCCCCAGCAGCAAGGCCAGCCCCAAGGAGATCTCCCTGCTTGACCTGGATGACTGTGAGTGGCTGCTTGGAATGCAAATTGCTGTGCTGGTGGTGCTGCGGAAACTGAGGCATGAGCACTCACCCCAGTGCTATCAGGACTCCATGGCTCCTTTGGGAGCTGCAGAGGTGGGACAAGGACAGGTGTGGTCAGGGGTCCTTGTCCCCAGAGGATGGCTGTGGGACAGGTACCTGTGCCTATTGGATTGTCCCCGTGTGGCTATGCACAGGGACAGCCTACAGGGTTGAGTCTACACCAATGGAGCTATGCCACTGGGCTGTCCTTGTATGGCCTCTCCTTGTGTGCCACGAAAGCTGTCCCCACATGGCTGTCCCCATGGGGCTATCCCCATGGAGTTGTCTCCATGGCACTATGCCACCAGGGATGTCCCCACATGGCTGTCCCCATGTGGTTGTTCCCATGTTGCTGTTCCACCACGGTTCTCGCCATGCTGTTGTCCCCATAGAGCTGAGGCATTAGAACTGTCCCTGTGTGGATGTCCCCATGGGCCTATGCTCACAGCCATGGGGCTGTGAGCTCTGTTAACCCTTTCCTCTTCTCTCCCCACCCTGCAGTTACGCCCCCTCCTCTCCAGCCCATTCCCTCCAGCAGCATCATCTCCACCAGCCTGGTGACCGATCTGGAGGGCCTCACTCTCACTGACGCCTCCCTGACACCCACTGTAAGTGTCCCCCATGCCCTCCCTGGTGAGATCCCAGGCCCACTGTTACCTGTGGGGGGCTCCTGGGCACTCTGCCACCCACAGGGGTTGCACGGAGCCGTCAGCAGCCCCTGCTGTCCCCTGGTGCAGCTGCTGAGCCCAGCGTTCAGTGCAGTGAAGACCTATGAGCTGCTGCACCGCATGGCAGGCGAGGGGCTTGCGGTTGAGTACTGCTTCAGCCGCCGGCCCTTCCCGGGCGACCCCCACATGGTGGCCATCCAGATCCAGATCTCCAACAACACCGACACCGAGGTGAAGAACCTGCGAGTCAATGAACCCAAGCCACTATCCGGCATGCGGATACAGGAGTTCCCTGAGATTGGTATGGCATGGCACAGCATGGCCATGATGCTGTGGGAGAATGGGGACAGGAGTTGGGTGAGAATGTGGGATGTAGTGGCAGCCCTGTGATTCCAGATCACCTGGCACCAGGGGACACAGCCACTGTGGTGATGGGCATCGACTTCTGTGACTCTACGCAGGCAGCAAACTTCCAGCTGTGGTGAGCATCTGGCACTGGGCAGGGTGGGATGAGTGTCCCCAGGGATCAGGGCATCAAGTGCTCCAGAGATGGGGAAAGTGGGATAGGTATCAATATCCCTCCATGTGGCAGGGGCAGGGGACAGCAGAAACAGGGCATGGGGTATCCAGGGGATGGAGGACAGCAGGACAAAGGGGCAAAGAAGTCCTTCCAGGGAAGAGGAGACACTCAGATGAGCATGGGGTGGTCGTGGGACAGCAGGAAATGCACAGGCTTCCCTGCAGGGGACAAGGAGGCAGCAGCAGCTCCAGGTCCAGCCTGACAGGTTCCCCCCGTTCTTCAGCCCTTTCGTGCCACAGTTTCCCCCAGTCACCCCTGCCCAGGGCAGGGATGAGAAGCAGGACATGGAGAGGGGACATACTCTGAGCACATGCTCATCTCACTGCCTGTCTCCCCAGCACCCACACACGCCAGTTCTACGTCTCCATCCAGCCACCTGTGGGGGAGCTCATGGCCCCTGTCTTCATGAGTGAGAATGAGTTCAAGAAGGAGCAGGGTGAGTGGGGCCGGGGACAGATAAAGGGTGCTCCACAGGCACCCACCACTGACAGTCACCCCCAATTTTGTCCCCTCTGCCGCCCTCGGTGTGGCCCTAGAGCACCTGGCACGGCTGGGTGAGGGTAAGTGGCTGCTCAGCTGGCCCCTAGACTAGCTCTGCTCCCCTCACCCACTCCTGCACCCCCAGTCTGTGGGCTGGGATGACCACCCTGGTGCCAGGGTGGCCTTGTTGGGTCCCCACAAAGCGTGAGGGGCTCATGCCACCCCTGGCACTCCCAGAACTGTGTCTGGTGAGTGACACCCTGTGTTCCCATGCTTCTGGATCAGCACATCCCCACCCTGACCCCATGGATGGTGTCTGTGTTGAGTGGGGGTGCTTGGTGCCCTGCAGCACCTGGCCCCATTGCTGCCGTTGTCCAGAGGAGCCCATCCCCATGGATATGGCTGCTGCCACCAGGCAGGGACATGGGGATGAGCCCAGGAGGGGCTATGAAGGATTTTCCCAAAACCACTGAATCCTGAACCAAGAGCGAGTAGAGCAGCCAGCTCAGGATGTTGTGGGGAACCTGAACGCAGGGAGCTGGAGGGGCTTGCTTTGGGCATGTCAAAGCAGGGCCCATCAGGGTATGTGGCCAGAGATGGGCAGGTGCCTCTGTTACCTGCTCTAGGGAACCTGATGGGCATGAGTGAGATCACAGAGAAGTTGACGCTGCCTGAGAAATGCCAAAGTGACCATACCATCGTCCAGCAACTGACCTCAGCCGCCAACGTGGGCCGTGTGCCCTGCGGTGCCAGCAATGAGTACAGGTAGCTGGACCCCCCCACCTGGATCAGACAGGCACTGTCACCTCTCCATTCCCACCCGAATCACAGTGGGGACACTCAGGGCTTCCTTTAGGACAAGGAGCCTGCATGAACCCAAATGTGACAGTGGCCGTGGGTGGCAGGCGCCTGCCTGTCCCCACTGCAGCATCCCATGGGACCAGAGGGCGACAGGGGACAGCTTGCCTTGAAGCCCTGTGTTCACCACCCAACAGGTTCGCGGCCAAGACAGTGACAAGCGGGAGCCTGGTGCTCATCACCCTGGAGCGGCGGGAAGGCTCCACAGCTCAGCTGACCATCAACAGTGAGAAGATGGTCATTGGCACCATGCTGGTGAAGGACATCATCCAGGCCCTGGCACAGTGACAGCCGGGCATTGCCGCACCCATGGCCCTGCCCTCCCACCCCCTCTGCCCCATGCTGCTCCTCAAAACAATCCCTTGCCCCTGTTTCTGCCAGGTTATTCCCTGCCCCAATCCCAAAAGGGGCAGCAGACAGTGACACTCGGGCCGGCTTTGCTGCTGGGTGGAAGGAGCAGGATGGGGCATATGGGATGCAGGGAGGTGTCCTACTCGGAAGGGCAGAAGTGGTTCCAGCCCCCATGGAGCACAGTGAGACCCCAGTCCCTCACCATCATCTCCCAATGTAACCCTTATTTATTATGTCCAGGATCTCCCAATAAAGCTCTTCTCCAACCTGCTCCTTTTCCCTCCTCTGCTCTGTGGGCGCATCAATCCCAGATTCCCCCCATGCCAGGTTCTACCAGCCTCCCCAGGGCAGCCCACAGGGGACCAGCCATCCCTTAGGTGACTGGAAACATGCAGAGTCTCCCAGGGGTGGGTGGCTGCTGGGTCCTGGAGAAAACCTGGCACATGGCGTTGGGGTGAACCCCCTGGAGCAGGAGGTGCTCAGTTGGACGAGGCATCTGAGGAGTCTTGGGAGGGTTCCAGCTATTTATTCAAGGAAGAATTGGTCATGCTTCAACTGCAGAAATATCTGCTATGTCAGTGCTGGGTCTGTTCTGCAGCGTCACTGGAAAGATTCCTGGGGCAGGCTTGGGAAGGGTTTTCATCTCCAAACTGGGATTACAAAAAAAAAAAAAAAAAAAAAAAAAGAGGAAATCTGACTCTTTATTAAGATCTCTCCTCCCAGCACGGGCTGGGTGGGATTTCAGTGAGCACTGGCTCTCTTCATCCAAAGCTGCAGCCCAGCACAGAGCCAGGCCCGCCACCAGAGGCAGAGGATGAGCAAAGGACATGCAGGAAGGCCTGAACCCCGAACTGCCTCCACCGCCACAAAAAGGGTGAGGGGCTTTCTGCTTTTTCCGGGTAAGAGATGAAAAAAAATCTTTGTTTTCGGATGGGTGAGGAATCCCTGCCACTGGATTGGAGCAGCAGCACCAACCACTGGGTGCTTGTTCTACAGGGAAAAGCCCATTCCCACAAGGACAGGGGCTGAAGCCACAGCTGCCCCACAGGATGCAGCTGGGAGCCACAATGATGCCACCACCCTATTTTCCTTAGGGAGGCTGATTTAACCCTTGGGGTCCTATCCCTTCATGGGCTCAAAGAGCACCACAGCCTGTGTGTGGAGAGATGCCAGCACACTGAGACTGCCCTTGGGGACCCCACTTTAACCCCCTGGGGGTCCCATTCCCCCACGGGGGGGATCGGTGAGCACCACAGCCTGTGCATGGGAGCTGCCAACACTGACGTGTCCCAGGAAGGGAGGCTCCAGCCAGGCATCAGAGTGCCACCACTCCATTCCCCTTAGGGGGACTGATTTAAGCCCTCAGCAGTCTCATTCTCCCATGGGGAGCCCAGAGAGTTCTGAGTCTATGTGCAGAGAGCTGCTGGAGCCAAAGGGGCTCTGGAAGGGCTAAAGTCAGGCACCACAGCACTTGCACAACCCCATTTTCCTTGGGGAACCCATTTTAACCCCTTTGGGTGGGTCCCTTTCCACTCAGAGTGGGCTCAGTGAACACCCAGTCTGTGTGTGGGAGCTGACAGCAGTGAGGTGTCCCTGTGAAGGCTCCAGATGGACACTGCAGTGCCACCACCATGTCATTCTCCTTAGAGGGGCTGATTTAATCCCTCCAGGGTCCCATTCCCTCATGGGGTGATCAGTGAGTGCCACGGCCAGTGAGTGGAGAGCTACTGGCACTGAGGTGTCTCCTGGAGGGCTCCATGCAGGCACCACAGCGCCATCCTCCCATTTCCCTTAGAGGGGCTCGTTTAACCCCTTGGGGGTCCCATCCCCTCACAGGGGTCACAGTGAATGCCACAGCTCATGTGTAGGGAGCTGCCAGCACCGAATTGCTCTCAGGGAATCCCATTTTTAATCATGAGGTATCCCATCCACTTAGAGGGGGCTCAGCGAGTGACACAACCTGTGTGTGGAGAGGTGCTGGTGCTGAGGTGTCCCTGGGGGGCTTCAGCTGGGCACTGCCACCAACATATTGCCTTCATGGGGGGGCTCATTTGAGAGCCCTTTGGTGTCTCATTCGTCAGAAGGAGCACAGCAAGCGCCACAGCCCATGCATGGAGAGCTGCTGGCACTAAGACATCCTCAGAAGGGCTCCAGCCAGGCAGTGCCACCGTTGCATTCCGTTCAGCGGGACTGATTTAAGCCCTTGGAGGTCCTACCCCCTCACGGGGGGCTCAGTGAACATCACAGCCTATGTATGCGAGTTGCTAGCACTGAGGCTGCTCTTGGGGAACCCCATTCCCCTTGATAGGAAAGATATGTGCTCATGTATTTGCAAACAATTCCATGGGTGAGGGTATGGGTGTTAACGTATTTGAAATGGTTCTTAATGTCTCTACCAACTTCAAGCCGCAGGTTTGTTACAGAACCCAGACAGTTTGGCTCCTGAAACAGACAAAGCGGCCGTACAAGCCTGAGTTTCTGAACTTCGGGGGGAAAATGAGGTGTTTAAAGGGGGAATATGTGGTAGGCGGTTCGGGAAGGCTGTACCTCCCTGGTACCTCAGCCAGTGGAGAAAGGAAGAGGGCAACATGCGGCTGGGAGTTTAGGCTAAAAGGAGGCTGGGTCCTCCAAAACCGAGAGAGAGAGAAAACCCTGCGGGCGTGTGCCCCAGTGGACAATCTCTCCCTTTATCTGAATAAAGTTGCAGGACTCCTTTGTCTCCTTTATGGACATTGGCTTTTCACAGTGTGATTTCTGCACGCCCTCACAGTGCACTCAGTGAGCACCCAGCCTACATGTGGTAAGTGGCCCCAGAGGTGCTGAAGTGAAGAGTCAGAACCACTACCATCCCAGACCCCTCAGACGGACTAATTTAATTCCTTAAGTCCTGTCATTGGCCATTTGGGTCCTGTTCTCCTCAGAGGAATACGGAGTGTTGCCACTGCTGAGACGTCCCCAAGGGGCTCCAGCTGGGCAGTGCCACCACCATTCCACTCCCTGAAGAACTTAACCCCTCAGGAGTCCCATTCCCTCCTGGCATGTTCTGTGAGCACCACAGCCCATGAGTGGAGAACTTCTGATACTGAGGTGTCCCAGAGGAGCTACACCCGGGCACCACAGTGCCACCACCACCCTATTCCACTTAGAGGGGCTGATTTAACTGCTCAGGGCTTCCATCCTGGCCAAAGGGGCTGAGTCAGTACCACAGCTCACGTGTGAAGAAATGATGACACTAAGCCTGCCCTTGGGGACCTCAATTTAATGCCTAAGGGATCCCATTCCCCTCACGGAGGGGGCACAGCGAGTGCCACATCCTGCACGTGGCAGCTGGCAGCACTGAGGTGTCCCTGGGAGGGTGGCTGAAGCCGGACAGCGCAGTGCCGCCGCCGCCGCTGTCTCATGCGTCAGGGGGGCTGACTGAATCCCTCGGGTGACGCCACGTTAACCCGTGGGAGCCCGACCCCCTCAAGGCGCCCGGGGCGAGGCGGCTCCGCGGGGCGCTGGCGGGAACCGGCCGATGGCGGCGGGCAGACGCCACGCGGCCGGCNGCCCCCACCCCCCGCCCCAGGCGCGGCCCGGCCCGGCCAGGCCCATAAAAGCCGCGTGCCGGCCAGGAGCCCCTGCTGCTCCCGGTGTCCTCGCTGTCGTCTTGCGTCGCCTCTGCCGCGTTCCGGGACCGCCCGCCTGCAGTGCCGCCGATGGCCTTCCCGCCGGTGAGTGCGAGCACGTGCCGCCTTGCGAGGCCGCCCTGCCACGTGGTTCCACGCGGTAGTGCTGCTGTGGGGAGGGGGGGGTGGCGTTCCCGCCCGTTTTACCGGTGCGAAGAGGGGATGGGACGGAGCCCTGAGCCCTCAGGACAGCAGTGGATGGAGCTCCCCCGCTTCCTGCTAGAGTGCTGATACGGGATCCCCCTTCCGTTTGGACTGGCCTCAAGTGGGTCCTGCTGTTGAGGTACCCCCGAGGAACAGGGGGCTCTGATGGAGCTCAGGGAAGCCATGAAGCGACCCCTGCTGCCTTCGGGCAAATGCCAGAGGAAAATGGATCCTAGCCTAGCAACCTATTATTCCACTCTTCCTAGGGTTTTAGGGGGTTGAAGCTGGGCTGGAAGTGCTGAGCTTAGGTTTGCATGGTGGGGCATGTTTTGGCTGGAGTGGGTACTTGTACTCATGCAAGTTGTATTTTTTTTCCTCACTTTTAAACTGCTTTTTTTTTAGTGCATAAGGTAACCAAAGGTGCTGTTTTACTCTTAAACCATATGCTGTAAGCTCTGTGTAGTGTCTGGCTGGGGCAGGGGGTGACACAGAGACTCAGTTTGTAACTGCGTGTGGGCAAAGGTGGCTCTTCTGAGTGAGACAAGTCTGTTAAAGAAGAAGTTTGGCTTTTTTTAACCTTTTGCTATTCCCCAGCTGAAAACAATTAATGCTCATTACTGGTGCTTGTGTTATGGGCTAGCAAGGTGTGCTGGCACCTGGAGTGCTGGCGAGGGGCTTCAGGTATAGCTGTGTACAGGGTGGGAGCTGAGCTCAGGGAAGAGCTCCAGGACCCCGTTGCTTTCCTGCAGTTTGTCTCAACTGCAGTAACAGTTGAACAGTCTCCCTAAACCAATTAAAACCTTATTCAGCTTTGGCAGTCTGCTGCAACAGGCAGCTGTGGATATTGCTTATGTACAAAGCTGCTTGTGAGTGATGGCTTCAAAGTGTTTTGTTTCAAAAAAATATCAAAAAGTAGCTGCCTTAATGGTGAAATGCCTTTAAAAACAGGGGTTTTGGCAAAACCAGAGTTGTGAAGTCAGTGCTCCCCTGTGAATTAAGAGCAGTCTTAATTCCAACCAGGTGTGTTCAAGATGCCTCTACTTAGTGAACCCTGGGACAGCTGCTTAACTTTAGCCTTCCTGATGGTGGGAGAGCTGGTGCAGCCTTGCCTGACCCTTTTTGGGATGAGCTGGGGGTGGGAGTGTGATGCTTGGTGGAAACAGTTACACCAATGTTGTGTTTTGCATGGGTGTAGCTGACTTCAACTTGGGAAGCAAAACATACCAACAAAACCCGATTTTCTGAGCTGCCTTTCATTGGAGTATGGAGCCATCTTGGCTTGGTTGTTTTGACATGGGCACCATTTTAACAGCATCTTAAATTTTGCCTTGGGATTGAAGGCCTTCTTGGCTACAGCTCCAACAACCCTTTGGGTGTCAGCATGGCACTGCCTGGGTGAGATTTCTATGGAAAATGTAAAAAGCAAGGGCTGGGTTGTAGCTGAGGTGTATGAGCCTTGCCTGCTCTACAGCATCCCCAGGAGCTAATGCACATCTTGGCCATATTGGCAGCCAAGCTGTGTTTAATGACTTCCCTAAGGATTAGACTATCCTAATCCTGTGCCAGTGCTGTTGTGATGCTGCAGGTTCTGCCTAGCCCTGGGATTTCATTATCACTAGGTTTTCTGCAGGTGTGTGTGTGCCTTGGGGCTGTGGAGGTTCCTCATTTCCACTGACCTTAGACAACTTTGGGGTGTTTTGCTGCATAGGTGTGTGTTGTGCCACCAACTGAGTGCTGCTGGTTGTGCCTGGGGTGGGCCCTCCTGCAGGTAAACTCTGCAGGGTGTGGGGTCTGCTTGGGGCTGGTGGGATGGGAACTCCAGGGATCTGCCAGCTTCCCGATGCACAGCCGGCAAACGAGCTCTCTGCCGTAGTGGTAAGATTTGCTTGGGGCTCTGTTACTCTGAGGGAGGGGAGCTCCTCCCTGTTCTTGACACTCCTTTTCTCAATTCCACGTGTTTAGGTTGCAAGAGGGGTCTGGAGCCTTTCAGTACCCTCCTTGAAACCTTCGTGTTCTGGGGATGCATTTTCCTACTTGGATATAAGTTCTTAGTTGAGTCAGGATGTGGAGGACTGCCCTCCTGCCTGAACTTCATCTTGCTGTGTGTCTGTGTATGATGCTGCTTGGGTCTGTGTTTCTGATCTCCAGTGACTTAACCTACAGTCCTGATCAGAATCGTTTGCTCTGTGGCACTATGTGCCTGCTGCAGACAGCTGAATTGCTCTTCTCCTTTGGTTCTGATCCAGGGGCTTCCCTAGAAACTTCGAGGTCTCTAAGAGACTGGGTGTCCTACTAGGCATTAGGAAGTGGTGTTTGATTCCTGATGGCTTTAAAGCGCCCGTCAGCTGGATCATCATCTCTGCTGACTTGTTCGTCCCTTGATAAAACTGTGTATGTGCCTCTTGGATTGGGATTGTGAGGTGTAGCAGGATGGAATGGCTGTTGGGTCACTGTTTACACCCCAGGGTGTCTCACGTGATGCCAGGAGGACCCACCAGTGCTGCACTCTGTAACCCTACTCTCTACAGTGCTGCTGTACCTCTGGAAGCAGAGGGGATCTGTAATTTGTAGCTGCAGTGTGGAGGGCTTCCAGGGAAGCCTGGAGAGGCAGTGTGTTGAATTTGCCAAATCCTTCCAGGTGGGGCAGGGAAAGTGAATCCTACCTGCGCTCTGGAGTGCTATGTTGCTCGTCTTGGCTGGGGGTGATAGAGTGGTACCGGCTCTGGGGGTGTAGTCTCGGGTGTGGTGTTTCACTGGGCTTTGGTATGGACTCTGAGATGCAAGCACTTGAGTGGGTTCTCCAGTTTGCAGACTCTTTCTAGCATCCTTTCTGGGCTCTAAGTGCTCTGGAGACCTGCAGAACTCGTCTCAAAGGAATATCTTATTTTAGGGTTGAGGGAGGAGAGGGTAAGCCCCAAGCCCCTTCCTACAAGGGGTTGCAGTGCTGCAAGGTCCCCCCTACCCTGTGTGCAGGATGATTGCAGTATCCCAAGGATATCCGTGACAATTTAGGGTTAAAAGCTCTCTAGCAGAAGGGATTTTTGTGGAAAGGCTTGGCTGTGTTCTCGCTGGTTCCTGTTTGGAGCAGGACTGGTGCTGCCAGTTGTGGAGGCTAAATGAGAAGGAGCGGGTGGGGCGTTCAGCTGGCTGCTTCGGGTTATTTTGTCTGGCTGGTGCGGATTCCTAGGGAAAAGCTTTGCCTCCCGCTGGAAGTGGTCCTTTTACAGGAAAAGGAGTAGAATGCGGAGTTTCATGCTTGTGCCAAGGCAGCCTGATGCGGCACTCCTTTTTATTAAAGATGACTGGCAATACTTTTGTAATTTGAGCTTCTGTACTCCAGCTGCTCTTTATAAAGGTGACTTAAAGCACGCTCTGCCTGTTCTCTCAGCCTGCAGCTCGGTTTTAGGCTTACCTGTTTCACTCTAGTAAGTGTTCCAGAGTACGGGCGCCTTGTCTGGCGGTGGGCTCTGATGTGCGCTCATGTATTTACAAAAAATTCCATGGGTGAGGGTATGGGTGTTAACGTCTTTGAAATGGTTCTTAATGTCTCTACCAACTTCAAGCCGCAGGTTTGTTACAGAACCCAGACAGTTTGGCTCCTGAAACAGACAAAGCGGCCGTACAAGCATGAGTTTCTGAACTTCGGGGGGAAAATGAGGTGTTTAAAGGGGGAATATGTGGTAGGCGGTTGGGGAAGGCTGTAGCTCCCTGGTACCTCAGCCAGTGGAGAAAGGAAGAGGGCAACATGCGGCTCGGAGTTTAGGCTAAAAGGAGGCTGGGCCCTCCAAAACCGAGAGAGAGAGAAAACCCTGACAATCTCTCCCTTTAGATCTGAATAAAGTTGCAGGGCTCCTTTGTCTCCTTTATAGACACTGGCTTTTCATAGCGTCATTTCCTACACAGCTCTGAGCACTTCAGTAGCCAGCCCTCAGCGCTGAAGAGATGCTGATAGTCGTAAACGGGCTGGAGTTCTCCAGCAATTGTTCAGGTCGCGCCTGAAGGCACCGTGCTTATTCCTGCTGCTTCCAGGACTGGATTTCCTTTGCTTTTTAGCTATGTGGTGGGTCGTTGGAGAAACGATCGGATCGTGCGAGTCTAATGACGAGGTTGGGGGTGGTATGTAAGTGCCAGGCATGGGCTGGGCTTATATTCGCATCTCCATGTGAAATTCAGTTTAGACCAGCCTCCTTGAATGATCGGCAAGTGGTCATTTGAGAGTAAAACCGGCTCGGTGCTTCAGACTTGTTTGCTAGGGAAGCAGAGCTGGAGGTAAGTGGGGCACCTGAAACCTGCAGTAGCACGTCCAAGAGGTGCCTGTGTTAAGTGTCTTCTTGACAAGTACAAATGGCCCAATTTAGAGCTTCGGTGTATGTTGGAGGAGCAGGGGCTCGTTTGCCAAACTTGATGCTTTTCAGTTCTTTAGATTTAACTTGATTTAATGACCAGTATTCTGCTCCAGAGACCAGGACTGGCGGGGCTGTTCCTCCTTGCTCCTCTTTTAAAGCAGGTCTTAATTGCTGGCGATACCGACTGCTCAGCATTTTCGGGAGCAGAGTTCTGCGGTGGCTTTTGGGTGGGGGGGTAGGCCTATCCTCGGCCTCAAAACGTTGGTAGCGATGAAGCTTAGCGGCTTCTAAATTGTCAGAGGCTCGAATGTGGTGCAGCTGCTCCCGAACAAGCCTGCATGTCAGTGGCTTGTGAGCAGAGCTGGGAAAGCAGCTGTTCTTCCCAGTTCTCTGGACCGGCATCAGGATGCAGGAGGGGTTTGATGTTTCTCATCAGAAATGAGAAAGCAGAAGCTTTACATACGTCATCCTTTTGTAGGATGGTTGCAAAACCTTGATGCTGGTGGATCCGTGCTTATGGAGGGCTGTGCTAAAGCAGAGCTGATTTGGGGTTACTATCTTTGAGGTCAGGAGCTGCTGCCTGAAGGGAAGATCAGGATTTGATCTTCTGCCTTTCCTCAGGATTTGGGGCTGTTTGATTAGCTGGGAAGCAGTGTTGTTCAGATCTTTTTCTGCAAACCTGGAGTGTTTGCTGCTGACTTGGATTGGTCCAAGATACTGTTCAGATCTCCCAAGATGGGTAGTGAGGTGAGCCTTGCTGTGCAATAAGAGGAACTGCTGTGGTTCCTTGTGGTGCCTGCCCTGGGCCATGAGCATCCCTCTTGTCCCTTGGTGTCAGGAAACTGATTTTGGGGTAGAAGGTGTGTGCCCTCATGAATCAGATCTCTGCTGGTGTTGTGATGTGCTGGAGAAAAACAGCAGGGAGCTGTGTTCACAACCCAGCTGGTTTGGCATGGCTGTCAATCTAAAGTCCGTCCCCGGTACCTGTGTGTGATGGGCAGTCTGATCCAGTGTGCAGATTGCTGACTGGTTTGCTTAACTGCTCTTTGATGCCAAGAATTGGGTTTTAGTGTTGCTAAGACCTAAGCTAATGTGAGTATTGGAGGCAGTCCAGGCTTTCCACAATGTGTTGAAAGCTGAGTACTTGCTTATTTGACACACATACTGGTTCTTTTTTACCAGAAAGAAGATCCTGTGAGGAGCATAAAAGACTGCTGGGATAGCCCGAATGCCCCTGCGCTTTCCACTTGCAGCAATGCGAATATATTCCGCCGAATAAATGCCATGTTGGACAACTCTCTGGATTTCAGTGGAGTCTGCACCACTCCTGTCACAAAAAGCAAATGTGACACCCTGCCAGGTGATGGAGGGGGGCTGCTGGAGGTGGGGGGGCACTTGGTGAGGCCTGGTGAACAGGTGGTGGTGGTAATCCTCAGTGGTGTGGGTGTTGGAATGTTTGGAACTGGGAGGCTTTGCTTGTGTGCCTGAAATGAATAATCCATGTATTCCCTGGCAGCGTGGAGGTGCCTGGGAAGGCTTGCTTGCCTCCCTGTGGTGCCGTGGGTCACTGTGGGCAGGATGTGAGTGCTCCCTGCCTTACTTGCCAATTCCTGCTGGGAATACCTCCAGCAGACTCCTTTAGTCTGCCTCTCCTGGAGGCAGGATTCATCTACTCAAGGTTAGCGAGGCTGAGTTGCTTCATACATTGAAATTGCAAAAGAATTTTGAAAAACCATGTTTGCCACAGGTCAGTTAATGTGCATGTAAGAGCACAGGTGGGTGCAGACTGCCCTGCCAAGCAAGCTTGGTGTGATGAAATCAGTGCTGCAAGCTTCTGTTTCCTCCAGGCTGGGGCGAGTGGGCATGTTCTGCTGCCTCAAGACAGAAGTTTTGTGCTAAAGCAGAAAGTGTTTGGTCTGATCTTATTTTTATCCAAGTGAAGGACATCCTTTTGTCCCTTTGCAGCAGCCCAGATCTGCCAGTAAATGTACCTGTGCCTGATACTCCTTTTGCCAGCACACCTCTGAGCAGCAGTGCTTGTGCCAAGGATTTGGGCACTTGAAAGGGATTGCTCTTGCCTCTCCAGCCTCTGAGTTACAGGGCCAGGAAGTACTTCGGCCATTATTGGGAACAAACTGGTCCCTCTGGATATGTCCCAAAAGAAAGTGGGAAGGGCTCCCCAGCTGATGACCCTGCAGGGTTCCATGGGCGGAGCAGGATTCTCTGCAGTCACGTGGAGACAGGGTTTCCTTGGCCTGATGGGTAATCTGAGGTTTAATCGAATGGGTGTGGAAAAAAAGCTCTAAGTGGGTGTCTGGGCACCGTGTGGATCTGTTTGATGCCTGTACAGTGCAACTTTGTTCTGGGCTAGCGAAATGACTGCTACCAGATGACTTCCAGTGCAGCTTAATCTCCTGGGTATTTGAGGATTTAGCAGTGTTGACCGGGGGCTGATCTGGCCATGTGATCCCATGCTGGCACTGCGGAAATACCAGAAGAAGTGAATTGCATGGTTTGAGGCCTGGATCCATGGCCAGCATTGCTTGAAACACTGCCTGGTAAAGTGGCACTGGGCTATGCTGACTACTCCTGAGCAATGATGTAGGGATTATTAACTAATTCAGATTAATGGTGCATATTTAGACATTTGCTGTTGGACTGACTTGGTTTAGCTATTTTTTTTTGTCTCCTGTCATAGTAGTGGCCGGTGCTGTATCTGATCTGGATGTGCTGGAAGTATAAAGGAGAAAGAGACAAATACTTTTCTTTATCTCCTTGCAGTGAGTTAATGAAAGGGTTATTTCTGGCTTCCTTGTTCATGATATTTCCTGATTGAGTTTCAGCTTGCCAAAGTTAACCTAGTTTATAAAGGAGATGTCTTGCCTGCTAGAGCAGATTGATCCTGTGAAGGTGTGGGTTAGTTCTGGTTTTGGGTCTGGGCTTAAGAGCTAGCACAGTAATTTTAACTTGCAGTGCTGTATTTGACTTTGAAAACTCATCTCTGAGGGATGGGGGTGTTTGCCTGGCACTGAAGTAGGACTTTTTACTGACCTGCTGCTTGCAGATCTCTTCTTGTTCTGTTGCTTACTCTAGTTTTTCCTAGGGACATCTGGACCAGAGTGTCCTGCTGGTGATGCCTTGTCTGGAAACTCTTGAGTTTCCCAATGGTGTTAAAGTGTTTATTTCAGGTGATCAGTAAGTCCTGTGGAAGACCTTTATAGGGCAAGTACACTGGCACTTGTGTGTAAAAAAGAGTGCCTTCCTCTAGCAAATGTTATTTTTGCTGCAGGGTAACCAAAGTTGTATCTTGGGGACACACTAAGCAGCTTTTTTTCCTGCTCTTGAAGCTGAAGACCAGTCTTACCAGTGAGTGCTGGGAGCCAGGGTGGGGGCCTTGCTCAGCTATAGTTACTCAGACGGCAGGGTTTTAGCTTGTCAGATCCCTTATATAGTGGTGCAAATGCTTATGATGTTGTGAGGAAAGAATTCCTCACTTCCCAAAGGATACTGGGCCCTGCTGAGGAGAGCTGCCTCGGGCTAATGGAAATGTGAAGGTACTGATAAGAGAACAACCTGGGCCAGCAGTTATCAGCTGTAAATTCATGAATGAGTCAGCATCTGCCAAAGCATCGGCAGCTCAGAATTATTGGTCTCCTGCAGTCCCAGCCTAGTTTCTGTAATGTTGGAGCTGGAACCTCTGGATAGGTAAGGAGGGACTGAATGTGGCAGCTCTGCAAGCTTTGTCCTGTCTTTGCAGTTGGAAAGTGCAGGAGCTGCTCTTAGTGTTTGATAGGTTGCTAATGAGTTTTCTCCATAAAAAAGCTGGCAGTGTCAGCAAGGATGTGAATGCTGGGGCATCTATGATCTATAAGTGGGGGAATTACTTTGACACCTGGACCCTGGCCTGGGTTATGCAGAAATTCACACCTGATGGCTGTAATTAAAAAGCAGTTGATTGCTGAAATGCACTATATAGTGCAGGTACCCGGGCAGGTGGTTAAACCTGGAACAGGTTGTTGGAGCTGTTTGCCTTGCCCTTGAGTGAACTTCTGGGTAGATGACCAATGGAGCAGAGATCCTTCATCTCATGGGATGTTTTGTCATTGCTCTAAGTCACTTCTGAGTAATTCTTGAGCCTGTGGTGCTTTTACTTAGTGCAGGAATAACTGTAGTTAGACTAGATTATCGTGAAACTCCTTGCTTGGGCAGGCTTAATGAATCTCGAGATCCACCATGGATGTAGTAGCTATAACAGGTGAAAAGGCTGTCTTTTTATGACTTAAACTCTTTTAATGGCAGAGCTTGGGAAAGAGACTATTCTAGCAGTAAATGCTTGGACTTCAATCTATTTGTGGTCCCTCAAGCTTTTCAGTTGTCATCTTCAAGCCGGGATAAATTTATTTTGACTTGGACTTTTGTTGAAGAAGCCCCTTTGAGCACTAAGAGGATTACACGTGGTAGAGAAGAGATGGCAGAAGTTCATGACCTTTCACTAATACTATTGGGGAAGCACGTGTGGAGACACTTTACTGGGCTGACAGTGAGGCCGTGCTGGGATCAGTTGAGCAGCAGCCTGAGCATGTGAGAGGATAGGCTGATTCAGCACTCCTGGATCCATGCAGTCAGAGTGTTACACTGTTCTGGGCAGAGCTGGGACTGCTGCTGCAGGTTCAGCTTGTCACATCTAAAGTTGGATTTCTGTAAAGATCAGTTTGCAGCTGATGATAATCCATGGTGACCTTCATTGCTTTGTCAAAGCCAGCTGTGTTGGGATGCCCAGGCTAACCACCCCCCCTGAGGTTTGTTGGTAGCTGCTCCAGGAGCCCTCTGAGCACCAGGCTCAGGGTGTTCTCCCAAACTATGGGGTGCAGTGGTGTGAGGAAAGCTGTCATTGTAGAACTTGTCTGGTGGCTTCTGGGACAGGGCCATGGTGCTTCACGACTACAGCCTGTCTGGCTGCCTCAGGCCTCTCTGGAGAAAGGCAGCCTCCTCAGTGCAGGCCTTAACCTTTAGTGGCTTTTTGTGTGGTGCTGGAGATGGGAGAGACAGTGTGCCCTTGACAGAGGCAGGAATCTGCATCTCCTGACGGTGCTGCTGGAGCAGCTTCCTGTCCTTGAGCAGCTACTGTGCAAGGAACGAGGTTTTAAAGCTCTTGCATATGTTTATCACTTCTCTGAATAAGAATGTGGGCAAGGCCAGTTTCTTAACTGGCTGGTGGTTTGTTTTTCAGGCTTTAAAGCTGGGCCTTGCTGGGTGGAAGGTGCTGCTACCTACACCAGCTTTTGAAACTGTGGGCACAACTTCCAGCTTTAGTAGAACTAGGATTAAAGCTCCCACAGGAGCTTTTGCATGTCTGTTGCTGGTTTCATCTGAAGGCAGTGCTTTGTTTAAAAGGAACTTCAAAGACATGTAGGTACCCCAAGTGTCCCAGCAACATTGATCTTTCTGTCATTAAGCTCTGCTCATTTAACAGCAGCAAAAAAGCTGTTATTTTGCTCTAACTTGGCAGTCCGTTCTGTGAAGGAATGGGAGATGCTTGTATTACTTCCTTTGGATGTGAGAGGCTTCAGGTGCCAAGTTTAGTGTGTAAAGGCTGTTAGTTGTGGCCCATCAGGCTTTAATGACTCTGTGGCAGCTTTATTTAAGGAAAACTGAAGGACAAATGCAAAACCAGAGTACCTGATGACTAAATCGGCTTCCTGTTTGCTCTTAACTGCAGTCAGTTGCAGTTAACAACCTATCACTTATTTAGCCGTCCAAAAAGCGTCTCTGATACCTGTAATGTGAATTTTTCTGCTCTTCCTTCCTTGCAGCTCCAAGGAAACATTCCAGATAGCACTGGGTGCAGCTGACCTGATATGCATGGTCTTGAATCAGGGAACAAAATGCTCTAGGATGCAGAGACCCAGAAGGTAGCTCTGCTTACTTGGAGGTACTGAGGCAGAGTGAGACTGTTACCAGGAGCTCACCTGAAGCTGCAGAACCATTCTGCCTGCCCCAAAGAAATGCTGGATGCCACATACACATCCAGAATAAGGAAATTCCACACCTATGCCCCAGAAAATGCATGCTTTACTTGCCTTGTTCTTGGTGCCCTTTGGATTTGAAGTGTCACATTGCCAGGTCTTTGCCTACACAAGCATAATGCTTCTCTCTACTGGAAAGTGGCTCTAGTAATTGAGTGTTGTAGCAGATTTGCAGATAGAAGCAGGTCAGTGTTCTGTGGAGCAGAGACTTGGCCAAAGGTGTTGTATTCTGCTGTGGTTACAGATGGGTAGTGTTCCCGAAGATCCAGCAGTTTTCTGATTTCTACTAAGCTCTGTCTCTCAGGTTTTGGTGCCGCAATTCTGTGACAGTCTCTGTTACTCTTGGAAGAGGGAGAGGTAGAGCAGCAAGACTGTTGCAGTGCATCTTTCTTGGTTTCTGAAGTAGCTGTTTGCAAGCTGCTCAAGTGTTTGTGGTTACAGAATAAGGCAGACTGCTTCATCTGGCTGTGGAACAGATCATGCAGCAGCAAGTGTCTCCACTTCAGGAACTTTTCAGATTACAGGGGAGATGCTTAGTTGTGTTTCAGAAAAACCTCTTGTAACTAGTAGGTTTATGCTGAACAAGTGCTTTTCTAAGTCCCTAATGACGTCCACTGCACTTTGGGAATACATTTGGCTCATCTGAAAGCTTTCCCTTGGATATCTGTTTGTCTTGTGTGCAGAAGGCACTTGAGAGGCTTAATTTTCAGGGATGGAATTCCCAGCCTTTACAATTGGAGGTGCAGAGAAGTGTGAAAGGCAAAGGAATGCTGCTGCTGGCTGCTGCCTTCCTCTTTGTCATCTGAAGGCTTCTTCCTCTGCCTTCTTCAGATTTAGTTTGGAACTTCAGCCTTGGTCAGAGCTCTAGTCCATGGGGTGAATCTGTTTTTGTCAGTGAACAGAACTTACAGCTGAGCTGGGCTTATTGTTCTGCTGCTGTTAGTACTTGGGGCCCACATTGAGGGAGGGGTTTCATCTGTATCCAGGCTTTGGTGGAAACCAGCAGGTGGGAGAAAATGGAGAGCTGTCCTGGCTGTGGGGATGGTAGGAATGGGATCTGACTTGGTTCGTATTTGCTTAATCATTCTGAGAAAACAGAGTAACAAAACCCCCATTTTCTGGATTGTTAGCTGGCCTTCCCAGATCTGAAGGGCTCAGCTATCTGAACACCTTTGTGCTAGGTTGTAGCACCACCTTTCCAGACTGATGGCACAGAGATGCTGCTGCTATGGGCAGGGAACTGAATCGTGCTCCATGTTCCTCCTGCTCCCTTAACCCAGAACCTGCTTGTGGATCACAGCTTCTGCTGCCGGGCCTTGTGCATCCTTCCGAAGCAGGCTTAGGTTGTAATTTCCTAAATATTTTCTTGTTTGAAGTGCCTGGTTGGTGCAGCTATGCTGCATACCGGATCAGGAGAGTAAACCAGGCTTAAAATTAACTCCCTGTGGCTTGGTTTTAACCAGATGAGCTCCCCAACGCAGCTTCCTGTGTGGAAACTCACCTGCCTAAAGTGGTGTGAGTGGGGAGGGTGGGCTGGGGCTATGGTATCTGTCCTTGCCTGCAGGTGAGAGGTCAGCTCTGGAGATCTTCACCTTCAAGAACCTTTGGAATGTCTTAAATCCAGGGCTTACAGTTAAAGTCTGGAAAATGCAGGTTTCCATGTGGGCAGTGGTGTGGAAAGCTGTCCAGCCTGTGCTGTGGTGTGGCTTGGCTACAGGGATATCCTGGACAGGTGGGAGGGAGTCACTCAGGAGAGACACTTGCTCCAAGGCCAGCAAGGGAGTGTTTTGTTAAGTACTTTGTTCTCATCATGCTGTTGAAATCAAACCCAACAGGCTTGGGAGGCAGGACCTCAGTCTCTCCCAGACACTCGGGCACAAGCCCAGCGCAGTGCTGCTCCCTCTGCCAGGATGGTTGGCTTCCAGTGGCAACTCCAGGGAAAAATCCAGGTTGGAAGGGCTTGTGCTGGTGGTTGGTGCTTGGAAAAATCTGCAGTAAAGCATTTGGGTTGGGCTGTGTTGGGTTGCAAAGTGAAGTTATTTAGTATTTGGTAGACATTTAGTGATGAATAACTTGAAGTTATGACTCTTTAGACTGAATTTTTGTCAGAAATTTAATTCTTCCTGCTCTAGTATCTGATTGGTTTTTTTTGCCTACAACAATTGATTGCTTTGTAACAAATCTCCAGACACTTGACTTTTAAAAATAACTAGTCTAGAAATCTATTTAAGTTCTTTGGTTTTTGTAGTTGATGTTTTGACTGGATGACCTGTATCTTTCAGCCTGGCTTGGGAGTATTAAAGGAGAAGCAGCTTGGGCTGGCTGTTGGCTTCTGATGGGAAAAGGTCTAATTAAAAACTTCTGGTTATCTGAATGGATTCTCCTATGTGCTTCCACAGTTAGAGCTGCAAGTGGATTGCAAGGAGTTTGTTTTTAATGTGGATTGAAGTAATTAGAGGGAATCGTGGATCTTTTATTTGAATCTGATTTGGTTCAATTAAACAGTTTATTTCCTGAAAAATGTGGATAGTGAGGGAAAACATGGCTGGATGCTGCAGAGTGAGTGTTTCGTTTCACAGATAAATTTGTTCCCTATTTTCCTTATTTCTTCAGTTGTGGGTTTTATCCAAGCTGCTGGGATTCAAGTTGTGCTGTGTGTCACTACTGTGTCCATGCTTCCCAGAAGATGAAGCTTGGTGGGAATTATTCTTTTGAGACCTAGCAAGCTCCCTGGTCCCCAAAGGGAAGGGAGTGTCTCCTGCTACCAGGGATCTGTGTACAACACTTGTGTGTTTTCATAAAGGCAGGAATGTTACGTATTCATATGGACAAGTTATGGTTGCTGTGGGAACTGAGTTGGCTGAGCACTGTGTCTTGATCCTCTCTTCCCTATGTTGGAGATGTCCAAAACAAGCAATCAAAAAACTATCTGGGAAGAATTGATGCAGTGAAATGCTGTGCTGGAGATGCAGTGTGACACTGTCAGAGGAATAGATGCTATTACAGGTGCTTGGTAGTAATGTGACTGAATTGGCACTACAGCTTGTACTAGAAGTAGAAAACACTGGTGGATGCTGACCTGGTGGAATGATGTGGAGGAGGCTGCAGCTGGGAGGGGGAAGAGGTGGCATGTTGCCAGCAGGTTACGGTTTAAAATGCTCTGATTATGCCTGCAGTGCCTCAGTTCCCTCTCTGGGCTCTGGGAATGCTGGTGCTCCCAAATTGCTGTGGGATGAAGGTGAGGGTCCTGCCTCTGGCAGCAGTGGCCTGTGTCACACATAAGTTACCCAGCTGCCACCAGCCTTTGCCTGGGCTTTGCTCGTGGGTGTGCAAGTGGCATGGGATGTGGATGTGGAAAAGGAGGCCAGGAACACTGTCTGGGATGGCTGGGGCTGCACGTGAGAGATAATGTGACAGGCTGGAGTGACTGCAGCGCCTGCAGAAGAGCTGGGATCGGTGTGTGGAGCGAGGTGTACATCTGATGGCACAGTGGGAGGCTGTGGGGGCAGGGGGAGGAGGAGGAGACAGCTGCTGCTGCTTGGGAGTTGGCTTATAAATGCCCTCTGACTCAGATTTTGGGTAGCACAGCTGAGCATCTTGTGGTTTCACCAGCCCCCAGATCCCTGCGTTAAACTGGAATTCTCAGACTATGAACCTGCTGTGTTTCCTTAGGCTGTTGGCAAGGGCTTAAACCAGAGAATCCGCATCTCCAGTCCTGTAGGCTTGTGAACACCCTGCAGGGGAGGGGAGGGCTGGGAAAGGGGGGGGACCAGGCAGGTGAAAGGTAAACAGGCCATGAAAAATTCCTGATGTGAAATGGGTCTGCTCAGTCTTCTTCCTCCTGTAGCAGCAGCATGTGCCAGCTCACGCTGGACCAGGGATAATGGGCTGCTCTCTGGGTAGTGGGGGTTGAAGGTTATCCTTGTTACTCAGGGGTAAACAATGCCGAGTCAGTGAGGCACAGTGGCCAGGCTCAACCAAACAGATTATGCCAGCAGAATTGCGAAGCTTTGCATCGGCTCTGAATTGGAGCCAGCAGCTGGAAGCTGGCCAGGACTAAAGTGTTTTTGGGTTTTGTGGGTGGAGGGAGGCGGGGACAGGAGAGCTGGGTAGCACTAAAACTAACTGTGCTCTGTTGCTGCTGCTCTCGTCGTTGCTGGGGGGATTGCTGCCTCCAGCCTGGTGTCTGCTGTGCCGACGAGCCCTGCTTTGTGCTGCCTGCCTCCCCTGATTTACTGGAACTGCTCCTCTTTCTTCCTGCTACCGTCTTGACTGTCAGGGGAAATCTTATCCTTTCTTTTTACCTTTATTTTGTAAGAGCTGATGCAGTTCTCTTGCATGGCTGAGTGACGTCACTGTCAGCACAGTAAGCATCAGCAGCCTGGTCACATGCTGACCCAGTCAGTAATGCAGACGGGATAGGAAGGTGGAGGGGCTGAGGGGGGTGGGGGGCTGGATTCTGGACATATGGTAGCCTTCCCTTTTGGGGTGCAACTGCTGGTTGCAGGAGCTGTGGCTTCAGAGCGACACGAGACCTGGCTTGGGGCTTAATGCTTTGGAAAACTCGTGCTTTAAAAAGAAAAAAGCAGCCCTGAACTCTCAAGCTTCTGTTTGTTCTCCATCCGAGCAGACAACCAGGACTCTGAAGAAGCAGTGGCAAGCAGGATGCTCTTCCCTACGTCCACGCAAGAGTCTTCCCGTGGCCTCCCAGACACCAACGATCTGTGCCTTGGCCTGCAGTCTCTCAACCTGACAGGGTGGGACAGACCCTGGAGCACCCAGGACACTGACACTGCAGCACAAACCAGCACGCAGTCCGGTGAGTCTGCTGACACATGCAGCAACAGTTGTTGGATTCTGTGTGTTTTTGGCTGGTTTCAAGCTAAGGTGGAGCGATGTGCTTGTGTAACAGGGCGCTGGCAGTGGCTAATGGGGGCTTCTTGAGCTGAGGTGCTTGTGTAATGTGACAGCTGAGTTGGGGAGGCTGTGGCTGCCTGTGCCACAGCCCCCTCTGCTCTGCTGTCAGCTCACTGCAGATGAGAAGTGCCCAGGGTTGTTTTGCTTAGAGCTGTAATGCTGCTGGAGGAATAACCTCACCAGGAAAGGAGAAATCCTCTTGTGTTTGGAGGGAGTGGGTGGGGGGGTGTGGTGTTAGGAGGCTGAACACGCTGGGTAGGAGTGAGGCTGAACTTCACTCCAGCAGCCTGAGGAAATCCCTGGTGGCAGGGAGCTCTGCAGGTGGAGAGGGTGTGCTTGCAGAGGGCCCCCCGCTGCCCAATTGCCAAAGTCCTGGCAGCCTCACTCGCCCAACTCTGCTGTGGGGTGTGGTACAACCAGCACGCAACAACTTAAGTCAGAAGCTCCCCAGCTGAGGAGACTTGGAGGGGTCCTTCTCCACTTCCAGGCTGAACTAGAAATAGCGGGCTGTGCCTGGCAGTGGGCTGCAGGAGATGCAGTGGAATGGCTTCTTGTTTTAACTCTTCTGGTCCAGCACAAATGTACATGATGGGCAGGGTGTGGACTTGCAGCCACACGCTGCTGGCTGGTGTGCCCTTCCCTCCTTGATCCTCTCCAGTCTGCTTTTGCAGCTGGGATCAGCTGAAGGATTCCAGGGGTGCTGAGTGCCACCCCCAGAGTGATGTGGGGTCTAGTTAACTGTTTGAGGCACCAGCCTTCCCTGTAAAGTCCCAGGAGGAAGGAGTGCTGCATGCACAAACTTAATGCATCTTCTAAGCCTGGTGTTGGAGCAGAGGGGTAGAACAGGGAAGAGGTCACTTGATAGCCTTTGAGGCATGTAAAAACCAGTTTCACAAACAGTGTGTTCGTTCAAGTATCAATCTGTGGAAAGATCTAGTGCTTTGGCAGAGTTTGTACAAGTACAGCCTGGTTGCTACAGAAACTCATCCCTTTATAGCAGCATGCTCCTGGCTTTGTTGAAAGGGGAGTGCATTTGTTACACAGACTTGGGTGACATAGAGGCCCCAGGCATGGAGTTGGTGCTGACAGAAGTATAGATGGCTTCTTGAGTGGGGGAGCTGGGCAGTGGGGTTTGCTGTGTAGATGTTTGCTGGGGCAAGGGGTGCTGTCCTGAGCATAGGAAGAGCTTCTGGGACACAGCCCTGAGTTGCTGCATGAGTTGTAAAACAGCAAAAAAAAAGTAATAGTGGGGTGGTGGAGTTTGAACAGCTCAATCTGCACAGCTCATTTGAGTTTCTGCATTTAATATCCACAAGACTTGACGTGTGGGGCCTGGCATGGGTACTTGAGGTCTGCCTGCAGCCCAGCTGCGGTAGCTTTATTAAGCATTGCTCTGCTCCAGTGAGCAAACCTCCACATGGTCCTGTGGGCTTCCCCTAATGAACCAGGGAATACCACACACTCCTGCCTCTACTTCCATTGCCAGCTGAGACTTTGAAGAGGAAGGAGAACCAAGTTGTTAGTGTGCAGTGGGCCAGCCAGGTGCCTCAGAGCTCTGCTCTGAGCCCCTTATTGCTGTTGGCAGACTGGAGGCCTGCTGTTCCCTGTGTCAGAGGATCATTAATGGATGAAGAGCAGTCTTGGAGCAGGTGATGTCCCCTGGAGCGACCCTTCTGCTCACAGCCCTGGCACTGGGCTCAGCGCGCAATGCGCTGCAGGATGAGGCTGTCACACATGAAGGCAGCCACTCGGTGCGGATGTCCCAGCTCCACCTGCTCCTCTGTAGCCATCTCCAGAGCTCTCTTGGCCAGCTTCCTGCCAGCCTGCCTTGGCAGAGGCGTGGATGTCTCTGCAGTGCTCCAGCAGGCAGATGAGCAGTGCTGGCATGAGCCCGGAGCAGGCTCTGCACCTCGGAGGTTGGGTGGTGGGGCTGACCATGCATGACCATGCTGGTGGTGAGAGTTTACTGCTAAGGGGGTGGAAGGGCTGCTGGTCTCAGGAGGGAGGTTGAGTTGGAGAAGATTTGAAGGTACTCTGGTGACCTCTGCTCACAGAGAGTGTATCTGGTGTCAGGTGCCCCCACTGACTGCAGTGCTTTGTGCTGGGGCTCCTGCCTGCCGCAGAGGCCCGAGAAGAGTTGTGGAAAGGATCTTGCTTCAGGCACAGCCTTCGGCTCTGATCTGTGCCCACTGGGTGATTGTGGCAAGTGTGGTAACAGCTGGTGGAAGATGGCACCCAGTGCTGTCTGAAGAGGCCTGTTTCTTCACTTCTGGTATTGCCATTAGTATGCAAAGAGGGGGTGGCTGGGATGTGAGACCTGCCCAAGTGCAGCTGTACTGTTTGTACAGAGCAGCCTCTGGCCTTCAGTGGCTGTGCAGAGGGTCCAGTGCCCTGTGGCTGGGGGTGTTGTGATCCTGAGACAATGTTCTCCTTCTCACTCCCACCCACTCTTTGCAGGCGAGCAGTGGCTGGGCCAGGAGTGCTTCATGGTCTGGGCTGCTGCTACTCTCCTGCTGAGAGCTGTCGGGATGGTATGTGCTGGCTGGGGAGATGAAAGGCTGATCCTGTGCACAGCTTTGTATTGCTTCAGCTACCCACACCTCCCGTCTCTGTGGGGCCTCAGCCCTTCCTCAGGGGCCTGGAGGAGTGGCAGTGGAGCTCCTGGGAGCAGAGAGCTTGTAGTTCAGGAATTGTTTTCTGAGAGGTTGTGGAACACTCTGGGTGGCAGAGAAGTCTCCTGTGTTTCAAAGCTGTGTGGGTCTAAGGAGCCGGCAGATGCTGGTACTGCCAGGTGGCCTGTCCATGCTATGATGGAAAGAGGGAGGATATAGAGAGGATGTTGCTGTGTCTGAGTGCTGCTAAGGCCTGGGAGGCTGCAGCTGGCCCAGTTTGTAAGGGCTGGGGACTCCTTCGGGGTGTCTTGCAGGCAGGTGATGCTGCGGCAGTGCTGGGCTGTGGCTGGACATGGGGGAGGGCTGGTGCTGCCAGGCAAAGCTGTCGTGCCACTGGCAGGCAAGCGTTTGGAAGGTTCCAGCAGTGACTCAGCTGTGTGGACCCACAGAGAGGTGGCTGGAAGGGTGGAAATGCAACAAAATAGCTAACAATCAGTCTAAAAATATTGCTGATGTGGTCCCCTGCAGTGCTGTGCTTGAGTACTGATGATCTGGGACCTCTTCTCCTTTGCGTAGTCCCTTGCCAGCAGGGAGCTTCCTCAGCTTGGGAAGGACCTTTGGCTGCAGAGCCTTGTGGTGTCACCTTGTGCTCCCGGGACATTGTCCCCACACTGCCTTGGTGCAGTAAGAGCAAATGCCTGCTGATTGAAAGTCAGAGAACAGTGGGGCTGATTTTTATGCCCCAATCCTGCCTACATCCCCTGTTCCCAAGGGGCCACTGAGCCTCTTGCGCTCAGGGTTTATTTGTGAGGAGTTTTCCTTCTGCACCTGGCCTGTAATGCACAGAGGGCGTGTGCTGAGCTCTGAGGAGCATGCCAGAAGCGCTGCTGGTGCCCGGAGAAGCTCTCTGGAGGCAGTGGCTGCTGCAGGCTTGAGCTGCTGGCACTTCATGGCTGTAGGATTGAACTACTGTCTCACAGCAGGCAAAGTCTCAAATCCTCTGTTACCACTAGATTTGTCCGGCTAGAAATACTTCAGCAAGTCCCAGCAACCTGCTCTGTGACCTGGGGAGGAACTTGTGCAGGAAACTGCCCTTTAACATTTCCAGTCCTGCCATTCTGTATTTCTTGAGGCAGTGTTTGTCTGTCCTTAGCCTCGCAGTAGGCGGGTATGTGTGCTGAGATATCAGAGTTCAGAGGCAAGGAAGGGTTAAGAGGCAGTGAGGTGTGACTGCCCTTGATGGTATCCTTTACCTTTGCTGCCCTGTTTCTCCAGGGGTACAAGCAAATGGGGTCTTGATCCAGTTTTTGCGTGGAGAACAGCCGTGCACAGCAGATGTGTGTGCAGATTTTGGGTCTCCCTGCCTGGCTTTCAGCCTGCATGCCTGTTGCTTGGTCTGGCTGGTCTGTCCTGCCCTACATTGGGAACTGTCCCTATGTGGGACAGCAGACTTGCCCATGGGGAAATCATCCTAAAACTAGTCTGTTAACACTAAGTCTGCAGTGCTGACCTGGGAGTGTTTTTAGCAGGATCAGGTCTTCCAGAGAGGATGTTGGGCTCTCTAGATGAGCCCAGCAGGTTAATCTTCCTGATGGCATCTGATGGAGCACCTTGCTGTATTTGCCTCTCTGCTTTTTGTGTGATCCTAAAGCTGCTGGTGCAGCAACAGATTTGAGGTTTTCTTGGATTTTTTTCTTGAGACTGCAGTTCCAGCATCATCTGTGCCCTCTGCGGGGTGGCTGCTGCTGTCTCATTCTCCAGCCTGCAAGGTTGCAGCCCTTGTTGCTCTTGTTCTGGAGAAGTGGCCTATGGTAGGAAAATGCTGCTGAATCTTCCCAGTCCTTGGCTCTTCTGCTTCCCAGAGCACAGCAACTCATTTTTGCAATAAGCTTGCTTATCTGTAGTTGCTTAAAATCTGCCAGGCTGGAGCTGTGGGCAGTCTGTTGTGCATTGCCTGGCAGATAGTGATGCCTCAGAGCACGAATCTCTCTGAAGTCTTCAAGGCAAAACCCCGTCTGAAAGATAAAAGAAAAGACCTGTTGCACAGGAAGAATGGTTGTTGTCATGGATTCCTTTCCTTCTTGATAACAGCAGGAAGGATTCATAAGCTTCTCCCCAAGGTCAGGCTGTTCTGGGAGTGTCCTCAAATGCTGTGTGTGTGGTGGGGGGCACTTGAGCCCCCAGGGGAGAGTTGCTGCTCAACCTGGGGTGGCTGTTTATAACTACAGCATGGCTGTCACTGGCTTTCCTTGAGCTGCTTGTTTGAGTGCTTGGATGCAGAGCTTGGGGCAGAGGATTTGAGTCCCCAGATCTCCATCTGTTTAATTTGCTGCTTGGCTAACCCATGCTAATCTCCACAGAGCTCTCCTTTGTGCATGTCCAGGTCTCTCCCTGCTGTTTTTCCTGCTGTCTTTTGGACAAGTGGCTTCAAGACCTAGGTGTGTCCTCAGGTCCCGTGTATTCCTGCTTGGCTGTGTGTAAATCCTTCTCCTTATGCTAGAGGAAGATTTCAGAGGCTCATCCTGATGGAGAGCTCAGTGTCTGGACAACACTAGGTTAGCATCAGAATATCCAAGGATGATTTTTTTTTCCAGCTCTGTAATGAAAGGGGTGTGTTGGGTGTGGGGGGAGAGTGCTTCACCTGAGTGAAATTTACTTCCATTTATGCGCAAGTATGACTAGAAGATGCAGTGAAGGGTTCCTTTGTGCTGCTGGCAGTGTGGCTGCTGGTATGAAGAGGGAAGGGCAACTCCTTCTGACCTTGGACCTGTGCCTGGTTCAGGAAAATAGGTATCCAGAATTTCGGTGGTGGTCCTGAGTTACACGTTCTTGTTGTCCTTTGTTTCTTTGAAAGGAGGACGGGCTTTCCCAGCAGCCTGGTTCTTTGGGAGCAGCTTGCTGATGTTCAGAGTGTGGTAATGGAAGCACAGATGTGATGATGGTGTTGCTTCCTCTGTGAAGGCTGTGGATGGTAACAGCATAAGGGCACAAAGCTGGGAGCTGCTTTGACTCTCTGGGTCTCCTGTTTGGTGCTGGTATTCCAGGAGTACCTGAGGCAGCCTTGGGACTAAAAACTTGTCCCATGCCATCCTAGTGCTTGTAGTGCTTTTCTAAGGACTTACTTGATGGGGGTACTTAATGGGCCCTTGTTCTTTGGATGTGTTTCCATAAGAGCTGCTCACACTCAGTAGGCTGATTTCTCAGTGCTTGGCTCCAACCACCTGTGCTGGGGAGTGGGAAGCACTTAATAGCTGCACACTGCTCATGTTGCAGCTGTATTTGGTCCTTAACAGAATAAAATATGTATCAAATAAGTAAAAAGTATCAAACCTGAGCTTGCAATTGGTCTCTAATGGAAGTTACTCTCAATCTAACTCTTAAAGCAGCTTCCATTTGAGCAGCTTCTCTTAAAACAGATTTATTTTTATCTGCGCTGATGCTGTAAAACAGAAGATGCAAATGGAGGAGTAACTAGAACAGGAACCCAACTAGCATCTCTCCTTGTATCCAGCCAGAACTGAAGTGGGTCAGGGTAGCTCCAGTCCTGTGCTGTGGCCTTGTGGAGGCGGACATGTACCACCCAAAACCCTCCCCTTGGCTTCTGTCAGAGAGGGGTGTTTGTGGCCTTTGGAGCAGCCCTGTGGCTCTGTCCAGTGGTGATTTGGAGAAGATTTCTCTCGGCTTACTCTGGAATTGAGCCTTAAAAGAGGGCATGTTCCCTTCCAAGGAGAGCATTGGACCTGCTGTTTGGTGGGTCTGAACTGCCCCAGACAATTCATGGCTTAATCTTCCCTGTGATTGAAGTTGGAGGTAGCAGCATGGAGAGTGGTTCAGTGTGTGCAGACCCTGGCCTGGAGTAGGATTCATCCCCAAAATTGCACCAGTCAAATGAGAGAGGAGGCTTTCCTCTAGCATTTGCACTGCGAAGCATCTAAGCAGTGGATGTGATGGTTCCTTGCTGTGCAGAGCTGACCCAAAAGGCTGTGCTGCAGCTCCATCCAGGAGCATGGGAGCTCTCTAGAAGAGGCCTTGAATGTATTTTTGACTCAGTGCCTTTACTGTGAACTCCAGCGCACATGCTGACATGAGTGCTTCCACATGGAGCTGGGTAGGGAACAGTTTTTGGACCTGCTTTCCCAGTGTGCCTGTAGCAGAGACTTGTGGGCCCTCTGCAGTGCTCTTGGCAGGCTGGGGTTTTTTGGGTAACTCCGGTTGGAAGGGACCTTTTCAGGTTATCCAGTCTAGCTCTTGCTCAGAGCAGGGGTAGGAAAGCTGCCAGAGGGTGGAAGAAATAATGTAGCCCAAGGGGTCTCCAGAAAGTAATTCTGCCTTGGTGTTTCCAAAAAACACCACTGTTTTGAGTGAGTACCTCCCTTGAGCTGGCTCAGAAATTATCCCCTTCCAAAGGATCCGGTGCTCCTTGAGCTGTCACTGCACAGAGGCTGAGTGGTGGTGCTGTAGGGCTGGGGCACTGGGAAAGGCATCTCCAGCCAGGATTGCACCTTCTATCCACATCTCCAAGCTCGCTCCCCCTATGCCTGGTCCCTTAGGCGCTGGCAAAACAGCTGAATCACAGGTGCTGTCTGTGCTGCTGCCAGTGCAGAGGCTGCTCTTGGGCGCAACAGCTGGTGACACAGATTTGAGATGGCCATGGGGACATGCTGGTTTTCTCTTTGCCCCTCTGCCTGGTTTTCTCTCCAAAAATGTGGAGGGGAAGGTGAGGTAAACTCCCAAGCTGTGATGCTAAGGGGTGCAGACCTCCGGAAGGTAATGGGAACCTGCAGGCATCCCTGGTGGGGTTTGGGAGTGCCAGTCTAGCAGTGGCTTTATGTCAGCTGAAGGCCTCAGTGAGGCTTGTGTGCCATTTCCCAAAGAAAATTGAGTTTGGGACTAAAGTCTGTTTCTTTTCAGTTGTTCCTCCTTCACTGCAGCCTGCAGAGGGTTCTGGCCAACACCCTGCCCCCTTCCAGACAGTCCCCCTTCTGAAGGTGTTATCCTGGCCCTGATATCCCCAAACGGTGATGCATCTGAGGATGAGTCACTCACCCTTATCACGTCAGGTAACACACAGAGCACAGTTTACACCCTAGATGTTGCAGCAGATAATTGAGAGGAGTTTGGTACTTAAATATAGAAGTGTTTGTTCTTGAGGCTTGCGAAGCTGAAGCTTGTTGTGCAGAATTTGACCTGAATATGTTGGCTTTTAAATCTCCCTGGGACTGATACATGTTAAAACCTGCTCTACTTCAGTGTTCTGATCTTTTTAAAGACAGCTGTGGTTGTGGCAGCCTGCTTAGTGAATGCAATTACCTGGGCACTTGTAATCCTGAATTGCATTTTAGCTGTCTCTTCTGGTTTTTATATTTACCTTGGGCAGCTGTTTTCCCTTCCTAGAAACACACAGGAGTAAATTCCCTGCCTCAGGAAGCTGTGATCCTTGTTGTTAGCTGAGTCCTGCTCTTAGATGTTAATGCAATAATCTTCTGCTTGTTCCTAGTTATGCTGCTTTTTCCATTTTTCAGGGCAAGTGACTTACCATGTTGGTGCCAGAACCAAGAATAGACCTCAGGTGTCCTGACTCTAATTCTGTGGTTCAGCAGTGGGATCATGCTGCCTTTTTTTATTCCCCTGCCCCCTTCTTAGCAAACCAGAAATAGCTGCCTGTATATCTTCAGTTTGTCTTTGCCCCAAATCTGTGAGGGCAGAGGTTCCTCTTTTGTAGTTCAGGGAAAAAAATGGGCTGTGCTGTAGGTCCTACTTAGATGTTAGTTTCTGCTGGTTTGATTACATCTGCAGTTCTGGGAGCTGCTTTTCTCCAGAGCTGGTAGTTGGCTCAAGATTATTTGGGCTTCTGTGGTGATATAGCTTGGAGAGGACTGTGTGCCTTGGACTTTGCATGACTCCTCTAATAACAGCACTGACTGGTTTTTTTTCAGTGGAGTAATGGGAATATAATGATATTTGGAGGATTTGAGCTGGGCAGATCCTCTGGATTTCAGTGTGCTGCTCAGGTGAGCTCCAGGGCTGTAAGGACACAGTTCCTTCTACCTCTGGGCCTTATCCCATGGCTGCTCCACTTAAGAAGAAAATTTTGTGTCACTGTTCTCGTTTGCAGCTTTTCCTTGGGTTTTTTTTGTTCTCCTGTAAGAGTTTGGCAAACAGGGAGAATCCAGTGTCTGCCTTCCCTGTGCCAAGCAGAGCCTGTCCCTGTCCTGTGTGATCCAGTCCGATATCTGCCACTGCAGCTGCTGCTGGCCATGTTTCAGTCAATGTTCCTGTGCTGTGGCTGTGTGGGCTCCTTGCAGGCACCTCCAGCTCCCACAGCTGCAGGTGAGAAAGTGCTAACATTTAGGATTAGACTGGAATGTTGGTCATTCCTTCCCTGCTATAAGGTTTGAACTACTTGGTGCTTGTGTGTGAGGAGGGTAAGCTCACCCTGGCAGTTTGTCTGGCTGTGTCACTGCTGAACTACAGCTGTAGGAGGTGGTTGAGGTGCCCATTTGCTTTTTAGACATGCCACAGAGTTTCTCAGTGTCTGTAGGAGGTACTGCTTTTTGGCTGACTAAAACATTCAGCTTGCTCCTACCCCACCAGGGCAGAGCTTGGCTGGGTGGTAAAAACTGCAGACAAGCTGTTTTTCTGAAATTGCAGCAGGCTATTGTTTAGGACATCAGCGCTTTTTTTTTCTTTTTTTTTTTTAACTTTACAAGCTTGTTTGATGCATGACAAAAGAAAGTGCACTGTATTCAGTCTCCAGGGTCTCAGTCACACTGCTTCTCTCCTCTGCTGCCCTGCCCCAAATTTATATATGGTGCTGCAGCCTCTGGGCATGGCAGGTGTCACCAAAACCTGGCTCTTCGGCCTTGCTTCTCCTGGTAAAGAGCATTCCTGTTGATCTCTGTAGGGAGATCGAGGCAGGAAGGTGGACTTCCAGCCTGTGTAGTAGTTGGTGGATGCAGGGGGAGGTCTTAACAGCTTGCCTTCCTTCTTGTGCTGAGTAATCTCCGAGCAGATTAACTTCTGGAGATGGCAGTGTCCCTCTGCCTAACCTTGCTGGGGATGCCAGCCTGCAGAGGGGACCCTCTGAAGGGTTTGCTCAGACAAGTCCTGGACTCTTCAAAGTAGGTTTTTTCCAGCCCTGCAGTGAGTTTCAGAAGGCTGGAACACATCTCCAGAGGATAATTTCCAGAAGTGTATATGCTCCCCTGGCCCTGGTGGCTGTGGCCAGCATGGTGTCAAGCTGCCTGTGCACAGAGTCCATGGGTGCCAGGCATGGCTGGCAGCTCAAGGACTGGGCCTGGCACACTGCTGCTGCAACAGAAGTTCCTTGGCCCACTCTCCATTTGTCTCCAGACTCTTGAGGGGTGTGGCCGTGTGACAAATGCTGTTCTCAGCCATGGGAGAGCTCACACTGTTCCACGTGTGGAGAAAGAACTTGAGCAGAAGGACTTGGGCATCTGCTGGATAAGAGGGATTTGTGCTTTGGTCAAGATCAGTTTCTGGATAACTTGACTAAACTGATGTGCCAGGGAGTGAAGAATGTCAGCACTGGTCTCATATGCTGTTGGCTGGGTGGTCTCCCGCTGAGCCAAAGCATTTTGTTTGAAGGGCAGTGTGGAGGTGTTTGAGCTTCTGGTCAGCTCTGTCCATCAGGCATAAATTCAGTGGATGCTCCATGTGAAATGTCTGGATGTGGCACTTGGTGCTCTGGTCTAGCTGACAAGGTGGTGATTTGGTCAAAGGTTGAACTCTATATTGGAGGTATTTTCCAACCTAAATGGTCCTGTTGCTCTTAAGGTGTTATCCAAGGTAATAAACTGTCATTTGTCATCAGCATAATGGTTATTTTCTCAGAGCCCTTCTTACCCTGAGCTGCCAGCACCAGCAATCCTTGGGGCTCATCTTTACATTCATTTCTTAAAGAGTGGGCATGGGCAAAACTACGAGGAAGGTCTGCAAATCAAATGGCTGTGAATTACAGTGTGCAGGGGAAAACTATGTGCTCCAAGGTCCTGGGCAGGTGCTGGAAATACTAAATTGTACGTCTTAATGGGTGGATGGAATAGTGAAAGCTGTTCTTAGTGCTTGGATTGGACATCTTGCTGTTGGGACACTTTCCCAAGGTATGCTCTGAATTGCAGCTTGTGCTGGTGGAGCAATCTGCTTGAGACAGGGTAAACTCACATTCAGTGTGGTAGTTCAGTTGTTGGTAATGGGACTTAAAGGATAATTTGGGGTCTGCAAGTAGAGTTGACCTCAAGAGTTGAAACCACCACTGTGAGCTCAGTGTAGCTGCTTGTTTCTATCAAGTGTCTGGCTCAGGTGTAATGGGTCTGAGAGTCTTGAGTGTGCTCCCCTGGGCCTCTTTTGGGGCCTGGGGTGATGCAGCAAGAATGGTGTATCCAAACAGTGGTTACTAGGGAAAGCTTAGCTAAGGAAGAGGAGTAGTTTGGAAAATGCTCCTTTTCCAGGGCCTGGCCTGTGTGGTGTCACGGCTGTTCCACAGAGCTCAAACCTGCCAGTGCTGGGCTGGCATGCCTAGAGATGGAGTGGAGCATGCTGGTTCTGTGTCAGGTATTAGAGCTGAAGCAGTGAGTCAAAAGTCAGTGCCCAGATTCTATTAAAAGCTCCTTTTCTGCTGTCCCCTGCAGAGGAGCATTGCTATGTGTCTCCCTTGCTGCATTGGGCAGAGGTAGGAAAAGTTCCAGAAGCTCTTAGTGTGCGAGTGGCAAATGGGAGTCATGTTGGCCCCTGAGTTAAAATTTCCCCTCTAGGTGTGAAAAATACTTATTTGCACTCATGTTCTTTTCTTACCCTGAGTAGTTCCGTGATATTTGCTTTTGCACTTTGGGACTTTCAGGGATGTTCTTGACTCCACGAATTGCTGATGCATCTTGCATGTGTGGGAATGATTTTTCTCTTACACGAGCTGTCTGCTTGGAAGGGGAGACAAAGCCAATTCCCCAGGAAGAAGTATGGCCCTGATGCCTTGAAGGCTTTTTTTAGGTGGGCAGCCTGTATTGGGCTCTTGTGCCCCATTCCTCAGGAGGGGTTAGGTGGGTTGGAGCAGGGACTTAGAGCAGGATGCCTTTGAGATGGTGCTGAGGAATAGGATCTGGGTGTCTCATGCAGGTGTTTCCTAGGCTACCTAGGCATCACGGCACACAGCCTGGTCACTGAGCAAGGATAAAAGAGGAAATGCTGAGTCTGGCTCATGGCTTCTCCTCCCAATATCCCTGTGAGCAGCTGTGGGTACCAGGTGAAGCTGAGTCAGGTCCAGTGGGGTGATCTGGGGTCTTCCACAAGCTCAGTTTGTCCTGCAGAGTGTGTAATCAAGTGCTGCCAGTGCAGAGCTGTCAAAGCTGCTGGACTGGATGGAATCCATCCCTGTTAACAGCAGGATGTCAGCACTTCCAGGACATGATGTTAGGATCAGTTCAGTTGAAGCTAGCAGGATTTTGTGTGGTGGTAGATGCCCAGACAGTAGATGCTTTTAAAGGCCAGTAATCCTGCCACTTCAGTGTGCTTATATTGGCCTTACTGGTTTTGTAGCTGCTGTGAGAGCTGAGAAATCATGGGAGAAATGTGTATATGGTGGCAGAGATGAGGGTCACATAAATTGGGCAGAGCAGCTGGACACTGTAATGCCACTGGGAGCTCCCAATGAACCCCAAACCCTTGCTGTTGCATCCTAAATAGACTTCTGGTTCCACATCTGTGCTATCAAGTAGATAAAAGCTGTTCCAGCATTAGCTGCCTGGCATTAGCTGCTCCAGGTCTCTGGAATGCTGTGCAGCTAGGGTCAGCACAAGGATGCCAGCATTCCAAGCCCACAGTCCTCCCTGGCTAGGGAAGGAGGAGGGTGTCAGCGCAGGAGCATTTGTTGGCAGCAAGGCTTGGGGCTGTGGGATCAGCTTTGCTTTGCCTCTTGTGCTGTTTAGTGACTAATCAGATTTTGGAGCCTGTTGGACAGATTCAGCGGTCTCCCCAGAACAATAAACCAGCTGTATTTTTAAACACATCATGTGGCTTCAGAGAAGTCGGCAGAGCAGTGAGTGCAGCTTGCTGGGGCTGGGAGATGCTGTGTCCTGCTTGGAGCTGTGGCTAGGAGGGAGCGTTTCTTCCCTGGCTGTGTCACATTCCCTTGGTCCCGGGGCTCTTGCTGTCTGGCTCTGCCCAGGTAAGTACTGCTGGGCTGGCCAGTATTTTCCTATGGCTGCAGGGCTCGGTGTGAACTCTGGTGCTGCCTGTCCAAGAGAGTGAAGGGCAGGAGGGCCCTTTCTCAATGTGGTCAGAGGTGAGTTCCTAGTCCCATGGTGTAGCCAAAATAGGGGACTCTTGCAGGCAGGAGGCTCTGCAAATGTGGGAAGATGTTGTGACTGTTGCTGAGGGCTCTGCCTTGGGTTGTAGGAGATCCTTCAAGTAAAGGGCCCACCTGTACCTGTGTGAAGTCACTGTTGGGGTCGTGAGGCTTTTCCTGCAAGTATGGGGCTGGAGATGCCAGCTTCACGGCAAGTGTGCCTTTGGATAATGCAGCTTGGGATAGGTACATCCCAGCATCTCTCCTCAGTCGTGCTCAGCAGCTCTCCCTGGTGCTGACACCACACTGTGCTGGTGTCTGACCATGGTGAACTCGAGCACGATGGTGTTGTCACTCTCCTGGTTTGGCTGGTGGTTTGGATTATTAATCCTCATCTGCATAGGAGCTGCTGAAAATCTGGGTTAAAACCTTGTGGTTCAGCTTGCTGAGATAAGTCAGGGCTTGGAGGATCTCGAGTGGATCCCTAATTTGCTTTGCTGAAAACTGAAAGCTTCAGGGCAAGCTGCCTTGTTTTGTAGCCTGTGAATAATTAAAACCATTTCTGAATGCTTTGCTCTTTTCACTTGGTTCGGGTGCACATTTAGCTTGCTGAGACTTGCTGTTTTTGAATAGACTGGCTGGTGTTGTGCCCCTGTGGGCTCCCTGCCCTACATTCCCTCTCCTTGTGGGTGGCGGCTGCCCCACATGACTGACCAGGATGTGACTTTATGGCCTTTGCATGGCCTGGTCCTCTGCTCAGAAGCAGCTCTCTTTGTATGGAGGCATTTTCCTGGATTCTTCTGAGTGGGAGGAAAATCTGCAATGTGATGGAAGCAGTGTGACACATCCTTGTCTGCAGGCTTAGGGGCAGAGGACTGACCAGACAGATTTGCTGTGAGCACACACCAGGGATGGTGAAACCTCTGTCAGCAGCCAAGGCTGGCACCTTCCTAGCTGCCTACAGCCAGCTCCTGGCAGGGATGATGTGAGCAGTGTCCCACCTCAGAATCTGAAAATTCATGCTGGTGGGCCAGGTGTGCCTGCCTCTGGTGTGTGCCCCCATGCCTGGGGAGCTGCTCCCCTGAGAGCCAGCTTGCTCCGGGACAAGTGGCAGGGAGTGGCATGGACTGGGCAGAGGGCCCTGTCCCAGAGCACTTTTGAGGTCCGTAATCCGGGATGCGGGATCTCTGAACTTCTTCCAGGTGGAGTGGGTTCTCCTGGCCAGTCTGTCTCATAACCCATCTTCGTGTTTGTTAGCCACACCAGGTTGCTCTGTGTTCTTTGCAGCACCATGGGCCAAGTGATGGTAAACACTAGAGGTGCCATCTCCCAGACATGACACGTGTGGGCTGACAGGAGCCCAGTGGCCTCCTGGGCTGCAGGAGGAAGGAGCGGTGTTGTGCTGCAGCCCTGACAGACTCTGTCCCTCTCTGTTGCAGTTCTCAGCATGCTGAGTAACCCTCTTGGGAACGTCCTGGGGAAGCCCCCACTGGGTTTTCTGCCTTTAGACCCCATTGGTTCAGACCTGCCAGAAAAGTTTTCCACACCGTCGCTGAGGAACTCCCGCTCCCTCTTGGACTCCCGCTCCAGCAGCCCCTCGGACTCGGACACCAGTGGGTTCAGCTCTGGTTCTGACCACCTCTCAGACTTGATTGTAAGTTTGGGTCCTGGGGTCTTGCTGTTTTTATGGGGAGCACAGAATAGCTGAGTGGAGCTGCCGGCTAGACCCCTGCCTGCTCAGGAATGGGAGGGAGCGCTGGGAGGAGCTGTTGTGCACACACTGGCGCAGCGCAGGGCTTGGGAGAAAGGCTGCTCATGCAGTCCTTCAGCACAAGCCAGCAGTATCCTCATATATTTTCTTCTAAGCTAATGTTCTGGCCTTTTGGGTCTGTGCTTGCAGCCCTACTGGGTTACAGTAGCTCCCAGAGGGATCTTGAGTGCTTGAGCTGGTGTGTGGCAGGGCGGTGTCTGTGCCCTGATCCCAGCAGAGAGGTGGCTGATCTGGCTGGGACTTCTCAGGAGCTACTGTCCTTGACTCTTATTGCTCTTCCCATTTGCTGAGATGGAGAAGTGCAATTTGCTGATTGCACTTCTCCATCTCAGGGTGGTTTCTTCTAGAGCAAACTGGGTCTAGCCTGCTCCCATTCCCTAAAGCACAGCTAAATTTGAAAGGCAGGAAGCAAGTGTCTGTCTGACTGCCCCAGTCTGCTCTGAGTCTATGGTGGGTGCTAGCAGGACAGCCTGGCTCCAGCCAGCTCTACATGGCCTGGTCTTGTCACAGGAGGATAAAGCCAGGAGCTGCTCCAGGCTCTGCTGTGGTGTGGTTCTGGCCTTGACCCCTATGTTGGGGTGGGTGTGAAGGACAGAGCTGACTGGATGTGGGGTTGATTCTGCTGTGATCCACCCTGGAGAAGCAGTATGTTCTAAGTGACTGTAGCACCCAGGCAATGATGGTGGCATGTGGTGCAGGACACAGGGGCTCTGTGCTGGCCTTGTTTGTAAAGGGCAGGACTCTCAGCATGGCCCTGGTGTGGGCGGCTGCCGTGGCAGCCCAGGGACTGATTTGCACTGCAGCTGGCACTGAGCTGTGCAACATCTTGCTTCCCTGCTGTTCCATTAATGTGAGCTTTCCCTCCTCCTGCCCTAGGAGGGGCTGTGGTCCATGGTGCCCACTCCCTGGTCAGGCAGCCCTGGAGCTGGGCTGTGAGGATGAGATCCAGCTGGTGCCTGCAGAGTCCCATGGGCACTTCCAACAGGCCCTGCCAACTGTGGGTACAGCATGGAGCCTGAGGCTCCCTCTGGTGTGGCTGGCGCTCCCCAGGGGTGACAGTATTTTTGAGGCTGTATAGCCAGGGGTAGCTATTGACTTGGTGGTCTGTGAAGTGCCTCCTGCTTAATAATCCCTGCTGCTGATCATGGGCATGGGTTCAGTAGAGAATGGCCCAGGGCGTTCCTAGGGTGGCAGGATGTGTTGGGGTGGTTGCTTTCTTGCCTCTGCCAGGCCTCAGAGGGTCTCAGGGGATCCCTGAGAGCTCCCTCTCCTGCCATGGACAACGGCAGGGCCCCAGTGTGATGCCACACCCATGGCATTATGTGCTCTTACTCAGAGCTGGATTTCAGTGTGGCCTTTCTCTTGCAGTCAAGCCTTCGCATATCCCCTCCTCTGCCCTTCTTGCCTCTCAGTGGGGTGTCAAGAGACCCCTTGAAGATGGGAGTGGGATCCCAGCTGGATCAAGACCAAGCTGCCCTGGCTGCAGTAACTTCCTCCCCGGCCAGTGCATCAAAAAGATGGCCTGGAGCATCTGCGTGGCCTTCTTGGGATCTTCTGGACTCTCCGGAAGACCCCTTCAATATTGAAAGAGAAGCCCGGCTTCATCGGCAGGCGGCAGGTGAGTTGAGAAGGGGGTCCAAGGGATGGTCCCACACTTGAGGGAGGGCAGGTGGCCTCTTTGTAGACACTGCCTGAACATAGAGTTTGTTCCAGGCCCAAGCCTGACTCTGCCTCTACCTGGTAAGAGAACAGGTGGGTCTGGGCTGCTGCCTGTGGCTGTGCAGGTCTGCTCAGCCTGTAGTTGGGAATATGGGGAGACCTGTTTGAGGGTGAAAATGAAGTGATCCTGTACTGAGTATTACTGGTGTCTTCTCCAAGCTGTGAATGAAGCAACCTGCACCTGGAGTGGGCAGCTGCCTCCCCGAAACTACAAGAACCCTGTCTACTCCTGCAAAGTGTTCCTGGGAGGAGTCCCATGGGACATTACAGAAGGTGAGCAGCTCCTGGAAAGTGAGGCCCCACACCAAGCCCTTGGGTGTTGATATTGGGAGGGTGCAGGACAGAGCTTTTTCATGTCAGTGGGGGACACTGACCTCTCTCCTTCTGTCTGTAGCTGGGCTGATCAACACTTTCCGTGTTTTTGGCTCCCTGAGTGTGGAGTGGCCTGGTAAGGATGGCAAACACCCACGCTGTCCTCCCAAAGGTAATATGCCTAAAGGTAATACCAAACACGGTAGGGTTACTTTTTTCCCATGCTATGTTACAGCACGGATGCTGGGATGGTACAGCTGCATGCTGGTGACTGGTTGGTAAAGAGCACCTGGGGTAATGTCCTGCCCTCACTTGGGTCTGCACCTGAACTGCAGAGCACTGGCACACCAAACCCCATGTCCTCACCTATCCGTGGCAGGGTTGGACAGAACTGTGGGCTGGGGGAACCCTCTTCGGGTGTTTCTGGAGCCCCATGTAGGGCTGTGGCTCCAGAACAGCTGCTGACCCCGCTGCCAGCATGTGCAGCTGGGCTGATATATTGTGTAAGCAGGAATTAGTTACAGGGTAGGAAGTAGCTGGTTTGGAGGCCCTATAGTTCCTGATGGCCTCATTCAGTCACCAGAGCAGTGTGAGGTAGACTCCTTGGCATCCACGGACTTTAAAACCCTGGACTGTATTTGAGCCAGGCAATCCTAAATATGAAGCAGGATCTGTTTTTGTGCAGATATTGTTGTGGCCAGGCTGGTGGTGCCCACCTGGCATGTCCAGGTGTGGTTTGTGGATGACAGACAGTGGCCCATATGGCCCTGGGCATCCTGCTCATTGTGCTGGGATTTGGGCTGTTTCCAGCTTGACTTATACGTAAGAGTCTGCTGGGAACAGCAAGAGCTACCACACAGATACTTCAGGTGGCACCCAAGAGTGATTTTGAGGATGTCTGCAAACTGGGATGATCTGTTCCTCCTCCATCACAGCTCTAACAGCTGCTTCTTTTCCTTCCCTTCCAAAGGATATGTTTACCTGGTGTTTGAGTCAGAGAAGTCGGTGCGTGCACTGCTCCAGGCATGCTCCCAGGACCTGCTGAGCCCTGACGGGCTCAGTGAGTACTACTTCAAGATGTCCAGCCGCAGGATGCGCTGCAAAGAGGTGAGCAGAGCTGTGAGAGCAGCCTGACATGGCAGCAGGGCATGTGGCCAGAGATCCCTAGAGGAAAGAAAAGCAGGGCTGGAACAGCAGCTGAAGGCATGCTGGCTGAGTGCTCTGTGCCTGTGGTAGGGATCGGTGTGTCAGCTCTGTGTTTGTGTCCCTCACAACAGCTTATGTCAAACCAGGCTGGGGCTCCTGGGTTGGTGACAGACCCTGCCTTCATGCTTCAGTTAGTTGGGACAGAGCACAGAAACAAGTATTTGACTGCTCTGTGCTGCTTCCATCACACCTTTGCTTGCAGAGGCAGACTGGGATCCCTCAGGTGCTTTGTCAGGCCTCCTCTGCTTGCAGAACAAATGCTCAGCAGGCAGATATTTTGGATCCCAGGCTACTCGCCAGAGTGGCCTTAGCTGGCTGACCTGTGTTTTGGGGGTACTGGAGATGCCAGAGGCTCCACTTTGGCTTATGGGAAAGGGGGGGATCTCAGATCACAGACAACTGCTTGAGTTCAGGGAGTTACAGGATGGAGATGTGGCTCTTAATTTAGATAGGCACAAACTCATTGTGCTGTAGACAGCTCTCCTGGTGTCTGGCAGTTGGAAGTGCTTCTGTGCTTGGTGATATAGTTCTGCTGGAAGCTTCTCTCCAGAGACCTCCATCAGCTGCAGAGCAGATGGGAACTCATGATGGAGCTGGCAGTGGGTGATTATTCTAGTGTTCCCCTCCAACTCCAACATCAGGATCCTGTGCTGGGAGGTACCTGACTGGGCTGTAAATACTGGTGGAGGGATGTGGATTGTCCCTTGGCTGCCACCCCCAAGAAACTGCTGGCTTGGGTTGTAGTTTGGCTGGAAGCAGAGTTGGTTTTGTCCCCTTGTGGGCTCTCTGGAGCTCTAGATGGATGTGGACCCTGAGCAGCAATAGATAACAAGTAACATTTGGAGCTTGGGATCAAGTCTAAAGTTTGGGGTGTTCCTGGTTTCAGGTGCAGGTGATCCCATGGGTGCTGGCCGACAGCAACTTTGTGCGCAGCCCCTCGCAGCGGCTGGACCCCAGCAAGACTGTGTTTGTGGGGGCCCTGCATGGGATGCTCAACGCAGAGGCCCTGGCAGCTGTCATGTACGACCTGTTTGGAGGGGTGGTCTATGCTGGCATTGACACTGACAAGCACAAGTATCCCATAGGTAAGTGATGATTCCACTGGGGTTGGTGGTCACCCCTGCCATGCTCTGAGGAGGCTGCAGTGTGCCCTTGGTTTGTCCTTCAGTTGGAAGACTGCTCAGGTGCCAGACTCAGAGAGCAGATGCTTCCCAACCTCTTCTATGGTCTGTGCTTCTTACCTCCTGGCCCTGGGGAGGCAAGACCAGCCTTGGGGAGGGCTAATAGAGCTGATATGCCTGGGAATTGGAAGGTCCTGGATCATTCCAGAGCAGCCTGAAGTTTTGAATATGCCTTAAGGCATTGCTAAGGTTTCTCTGTCCTTCTTAAATGCTGTTAGTGGTTGTTGGATGCTGCTGTAGCTGCTTGTCCATTCCCAGGGCAGAGACAGCTAAGGGTCTTAACCCACTCTTGGGCTCTTGTCACCAGAGCTGAAACATGGCATGTCATGACATGTGTACCTCACTGGACACCTCACGGGCTGGGGACAGCACCGAGATGGCTGGTCTGTTGGAAAAACCCCACAGCCTGTGCCTGGGGATCATCTTTCCAAGTTCAGGCTGCAGCAAGTCACAGATTTGGAGAGACCTGGTGTTGCCAGGCAGTAACAGTGTCAGAGCTTGGTAGTGTGGAGTTGTCACTGCTTGGTCACTGTTGTTAGATAGCAGTCAGGCTTTTCTGGGCAAGGCTCAGGTTTAGGACATGCATGTGGTGCTGCAAAGCCCCTGAAGTGCCTTTAGGGGGACAGTCTCAAGGAGGGTGGGAATGGGAGTATGAGACATCAGACAAATTCTCAGTGTGACTGTGGATGAGGTGTCACAGAACTTTGCTGTTCTGGCTCTGTGAGATCCCATTGCATTACTCCAGCCTCCTGTGGTTCATGCAGAGCCCAGGTTGCTCCAAGTGCGCAAGAACCATCTCCCAGCAGCTTGGTGGTGCTTCCACCCTTGGAGCTGTCCTAAAGTCACAGCAGTCAAGCTCAGTTTTGGTAACTAAGCTGTGGCCTGGTTGGTTGTGCTGATTGAGGGCATTTCCTGTAACCCCAAACTGGATCCGGGGCCTCCTGCCTGTGTCCTGTGTGTTGCTTTGGGAGGGCAATGGATGGGTTTTGGTTGGCACTTAGTCCTGTGGTTGAGCTGTAGAGATCTGCTAGTGTCAGTCCTGGAGCTCAACAGAATTTGGCTGGAAGCAAGTGGTGCTGGAATGCTGCTGACTAGCAATGAGACTGCAAAACACAAGGCTCTGGGGTGAGGGGGAGGCTGGAAATAAAAGCTGCTGAGCTGTCTCAGCAATGGCATATTTCAGGTGTAGTGTGTACTCCTGCTTCTCCTGGGAGTATGGTGCCTGGAGAAGGAGGCAGGAAGAGCCCCCAGGCCCTGGATACCACATCGCTGTCAGAGCTGTTTCCCTCTTTGAGTGACACTGGGGAAAGGGTGGTGCTGGCAGTGATTTCCTCTTGATCTCTGCTGTTCCTCTCTAACAGTTGTGGTCTGGCTCATTCCAGGGTCTGGCCGTGTCACCTTCAACAACCAGCGCAGTTACCTGAAGGCTGTGACTGCTGCATTTGTGGAGATTAAAACCACCAAGTTTACCAAGAAGGTGAGTGGGGCTGGTGAGGCAGCCCATGGAGGGGTCTGTGTCATGGGTGGTACTGCTGGGAGCACCAGTGTTCATGGAGCCTGCCCCATATTCCTGCTCAAGCTGCACAAAGTGGGGCTGCTGGTCTGCCAGCCCTGGGGGTGCTGCTGGGGGTGGATTTGAGGTACCAGGGAGAGGGCAGCCAACCTGGTGTTCCATGCCCACTGCCTCCTCTTCCTGCAGGTTCAGATTGACCCGTACCTGGAGGATTCCATGTGCCAAGTGTGCAATGCCCAGCCTGGCCCATTCTTCTGCAGAGACCAGGTAAGGCCAGTTCTCCTGCATTTGTGCTCAGGGGTTTCCTCGAGGAGGAGCAGGTCCTGCTGCTGGGTTTTGTGGATGTATACACTGGCTCTTCCCCAGTGGGCAAGATGGGGCCTTGTTTTGGAGGAGGTGCAGCCCTTTTGGGGAGGCAACTCTGCTACTTGCCAGGAGGCCCAGGCCAGCAGTGTCCACCTGGCTTTGAGCCAGGGGTGCTGCAGTTTGCTGGTGCTGTGCCAGCACTGGGAACTAGTGTGGGAAGTACTGGTGCCCCTGGGGAGAGGAGGCTGCTGCTCTGTGAGCCATGATGAGCTGGGGTTGGGGGGCATGCCCTTGGGGCTGGCTGAGGCACAGGGAGCTTGGGCTGACGTCGTGTTGCTGCAGGCAAAGGAGGTTGGCTGGGCTCTGGCAGCTTCCTGCAGAGCTGGGATAGGATAGTAGCAGGGGACAGGCATGCCATGGGAGTGATGGGAGCCCTGGTGAGCTCAGCTGCTTCTTCAGTGTCCAAGGCTTGATTTTCAAACCTGTTCAAAAGATGGAAGCTGGGCATAACAGACCCTCCATAGCATTGCTGGTATTTATTCTCTCCAACCCATGGATCCAGTGTGCTGGTGGTGGGGGCTGCAAAACAGGGCAGTGAGGAAGAGGAGTGGTTCTGCTGGTGTCCCTTTGCTGCTGGAGACACCCTAGTGTGGCCCTTGTGCTCTGTCCACAGATCTGCTTCAAGTATTTCTGCCGCTCGTGCTGGCACTGGCAGCACTCCATGGAGGTCCTGCGCCACCACCGCCCACTGATGCGCAACCAGAAGAACCGGGACTCCAGCTAAGGGGCTGCTGTGGTGTGGGGCTGCCGCAGGCGCGGGCAGAGTCCTGGGAGAACCTGCCACGAGGAGAGCGCAGCAGCGCCTGCCGGAGCCAGGCCCGGCTGGGAACGTTCTTCCTGAGGACTGACGGGGAAAAAACAAAAATCTTACATTCATGTTTGCACTTGCTGGTCTTTTTGTTTCTGCACTAATGCACAGTGAGTTTTGTTGGGGTTTGTTTGGGGGTGTTTTGAGAGGGGGGAGTGCCCCTCAAGCCATTCTGCAGTTCCCAGACTTTAGTTCCTGGTTTGCTGACGAGAAGCAAAAATCGAAAATGAATAAACCCAACCAACCAAGGGCCATGTGTTGCAGAGGCGTCACCCCAGGCGCCTCTGCCCTGGTTTTTTTATTTTTTAAAGGCGCTTTTTTACATTCCTTGCAATACTGGTGAAGAGAGCGCAGGTCTCATTGGTCATTGTTTTGCTGTTGCCATACAGTGCCTTTCCATTCATTTACCCCCACCTGGATGGTGTGACCTGGGTGTTCAGCTGGCGTTTTTTACTGTAACAACAAGGAGACTTTGCTCTTCATTTAAACCAAATCATATTTCATATTTTACGCTCGAGGGTTTTTACGAGTTCCTTTTTACACTCTTAAAAACAGTTTTTAAGTCGTTTGAAATGAGGGATTTTTTCTTTTCCTGGCAGCTTTTAACATTATTGCAATTTGTGTCTGGGGGCTGCTGGCAGGACGTTGTAAATCCAGGGATTTGCAATGGGACAGGCCGGGCTTTTTTTTTTGTTTTTTGGATTTGAAACTGGACGGGATGAGGATCTCTGAGCTGCTGTATATAGTTTTAAATAGTTTGTTGCACTTTTTTAAGTTGCACTTATGGGGGGTTGATAGAGGTTTTTAATCACACAAAGTCACAGGACTTACCTTTTCTTTTGTAACAAGCTAAAAAAGGGCTGCGTTTTGGTGGACGATGAAGGTTCCTGGGAGCCCTTTCTCTTAGAGGGGACAAGTAATTTTCCTTTCCTTCCCGAGATGTTTGGAGTATCAGTGCAGTCGACTGAAATGCTGCTGCTGGGATTTGAGACCTTAATTATGCTGATCATTATTATTTTGTTACTTTCCCCTCTATTGGAAGCTGTGTGCCAAAGAACCAGTGTCATAATTTCTCCCTCTTTACTATGATTATTTTTTTTTCTTTCCTGCTGAGCTGATGTTGCATTGTTGCATATCCCAGCTGCTCTTTGTGGGGTTTTGTGAAGCTGTGTGTGAAGTCTCTACCTCATTGTAGTATATGCAGGCAAGACTGCACTCTCCTACAGACGTGTGGAGTAAGCTGTGGTGTAGTTTTTGGCACATAATAAACACGTTGCAGCAAAAAAAACCCCAATTTTCTTGTGCCTTGTGTCTTTCATGGGAGATCTCTACAGCTTGGAGGGCTGTGGTGTCAGTTCCTGGAGGTGTGGGGGAAGGTATGGATGTGGTTTGGGGGGAGGGAGGGATGGCGCTATGAGTTGTGGATGCTGTGGGTGGGTGACTCACTTGGGAGGGAGCTCTATCTGCTGGGCAATGCATTTTTTCAGACTCTGTTGACCCGAGGTCCCTGTGGGGGCCCTAGGCTCCAGCTGGAGCTCCCGTAATTGCAACGAGAAGCTAAGGAGGCTGAAGGGAGGGGCCTGTGTTCTCCCGCTGTGGCGGTGATGCTCCTGTGGGGCTGTGAGGGGAGAGGGACCCCAGGGCTCCTCTCGCTGGGGCTGGGGAGGACTGAGTTGGACTTAGGCTTCCGCAGTGGACACCCTGTGTTCCCCATGTCCTTTGAACAGGGAAGGCTTTGGGCTCCTTCCACGTCCCATACGTAACTCTGCAGCAGCCTTGTTGTCACCCCTCCTCCTTTAGACCTGGGTGCTGCTTCCATGGGCGGTGTGAGTTTGAGAGTGCTCAGCGTCCTCTGTGAGGGCCAGGTGTGGGAGGGGCTGGTGCCACTGTCACCGCAGGTGTGTCAAATTCCCGTCCCGGGCTGCTCCATCCGGGGGGCGGGGCCACGACCCCGCCTCTGCTCAGCTCCGCCCACCTTCGCTGGAAACCTCCGAGCCGCCAGGGGGCGCGGTGGGCGGCGGTGGTTTCCGGCGCCTGCCGCCATTGTTCGCTCTCTTTCCGCGGCTGCAGCTGCCATGGTGGGTCCGGGACTCGCTATCCGCCGCCATCCTCGGGCGGGTCCGCGCCCCCCGCGGCGGGGAGCGGCGAGGGGGACCGAAAAGGACTGGGGCGAGGGGCAGTGGGGGGCAGCGGGAGCCGGGAGGGCTGGGGAAAAGGGGGACTGAGGCGAGGGGCGCCGCGCCTGGGCTCGGCGGAGCCTGACCGGCGGCCCTCCCCCCCACCGTGCATAGGGGCGCGTTCGAACGAAGACGGTGAAAAAAGCGGCGCGGGTGATTATCGAGAAGTACTATACGCGCCTGGGGAATGACTTCCACACCAACAAGCGCGTGTGCGAGGAGATCGCCATCATCCCCAGCAAGAAGCTGCGCAACAAGATTGCGGGGTGAGGGACTGCGGGACTCGAGTGGGCTCCGGGCACCGCGGGGGCCCGGGTGGGCTTTGGGCAGCTGGGGATATCCCGAGGGGTTTGGGCAGCGGGAAGATTCGGGCATGGCATGGGGGTTTCAGCTGGGCCCTGCATTCGAAAGTGATTACGGTCCCGCCCGTGGCCGGGTCATTGATAGTGCAGGGAGAGGAGTGCGAGAGTTTTCCCGTGTTTGGGGGTGTCTCTGTCTCCCCCAAACCCTGTTGCTGTCGGACACTTTGTCTCTGATGTCCCCTGAAGGTGGTGGGATGGTGCCGGGGTCAGTGGGGGGACATTGCCGGAGTAGATGGTGGCAGCTGTCTTCATACTGCTGTGGTTCCAGGATTTAGGGTGTGGGGAAGGGTGGCATGAACTCTGGGAAAGCCCAGGATATCCCTGTGTCCCCGCAGGTATGTCACCCACCTGATGAAGCGAATCCAGAGGGGCCCTGTCCGCGGCATCTCCATCAAACTGCAGGAGGAGGAAAGGGAGAGGAGGGATAACTACGTCCCGGAGGTGAGGCTCCCGGTTCCATCACTTGTCCTGCCTCACTATATCTCCATAAACGGTCCCAAGTTTCTTTAAAACAAATCCTCAGCCAGGAGGAGGGTTTGGATCCAGGGGGCTGAGGTGGATCCCTCCAAAGCTGCTACCTCCGACAGGAAGGGCAGCTGTCTTCTTGTAGTTTAGTTTGCCTGACATAAAATTTGGGGAAAAAATAATTTGATGGGAAGCAGGATGATATTTCAGAGTGGCTGAAAACCTGCCCTGCAGCCAGCATCCCCAGAATGGCGGGTTTTGATAAAACCCCTTTGTCTTATCCCTCTGTTTGGATGGGGTCAAGATTTCACCTGTCCACCTGGGTGAGGTGGTCCAGAAGGACTTCCCTTGGTCCAGGAATATGATCCTGTTGCTTCTAAATCCTGTAGCCTTCAGGCACAGCACATCTTGCCCCTTTCCCAGAACCTCCCCGTCGGCTCCTAGCAGAGCTGCTGGTTTCTGTGCTGGTACCAGAGAGGGATTACAGGGAAGGGAGTCCAAGCAGGGAAGGAGTGTCCGTGCTGCAGCTGTTGGTGCAGTGTCAGCACACAAACCCGTATTGTGTGGTTTCTTAGAAAAATCCTGGTGTTACATAGCTCTGGGGGAAGGAAAGTAGTTTTGGGGTCTGGAGAGTGATGGAGGAAGTTTTGATGGGATTAAAGAGCAGGAGAGCACAGGTCCTGGAGGTGGGACAGCCTTTGTTGGCACCATGGTGGACTCATGTCACAAGGCAGCTGTGAGTCTCATGACTGCGAGGACTGGAGCAGTTGAGGGTCCAACGCCAGCTCCTTAGCAGCTTTGGCCTGCAGCAGGTTGGGCCTTGGTTTCCAAAGATTTACCACAAAACAGGCTTTTCCCTCTACTGCCAGTGGCTTCTTGCAGTGTTCAGTCAGGAAAGCTGTGTTCATCAGGATGCACCTGGCTCTGCTGCTGGAACTGTTCCCCACAGCCTTGGGCTGAGACCGGAGTGGCTGTGGGGACACCCAGGTAGTTGCAGGACTTTATCAATCATACCTTTTCTCTCCCCTCTGTCCCCAGGTCTCTGCCCTTGACCAGGAGATCATTGAAGTGGACCCGGACACCAAGGAAATGCTGAAGCTCCTGGTTAGTGGCCACAACTGTTCCCTGCCTAGCTGCTGGCATATCCCTGGCACAGCTCCTGCTGCCCTGAGTGGCTGGATGGTGTTAAGGACATCCTTCCACTCTGGGTGTCCTGTGGGAGGATTAATTTGTGTATGGCTTTTGAAAGGGCAGAGGCATGGGGGCTTTGCCACCAACAGGGTGAGGATGTTCCTTGTCCTCCATTCTGATAATTCCCTCACCAGGGAGTCAATCTCCAGAGCAGGATGGTCTCCCCTTCTTAGAAAACCTGTGTCCACCCTTTGTGCTGCTACAGCACCTTCGTACTTTTCACACCTTTCCAGAGGCACTTGCTTCCAGTGTCACTGGGCAGGATGCTGTGACTGATCTCATTTTTCCCATGCTGTTTTCCAGGATTTTGGCAGCCTGTCCAACCTGCAGGTGACACAGCCCACAGTGGGAATGAACTTCAAGACACCCCGAGGAGCGCTCTGAGTCTGTCCCTGTGTGTCACTTTTCCAATAAATGGGAGGAAACCATCTCAGCCTGCCTGGTCTTTAGATACCCAAGGGATAAGGGAGGGTGGGTTCTTGGGGTGTTGAATTGGAGCATGCAGAGGATTCAACACCTTCATGTGTGGCAGCATCTTTTGGGGTTCTTTAATGGCAGTTCTGGGTGTGAGGTGCAAAGCTGTTATTTTAGAGGCTCTCCTGCCTTTGGGGCAGCCAACCATGGTGGCTCCTTGGAGCTTGTGGGAGCCTGTCCTAGGTTTGTCTGTGCTTCCTCCAGGTGGACAGCCCAGGGATCAGGCTGTGCCACAATAGAAGTTGCTTTTTATAACCCTACTGGTCAATTTCAAGTGCTTAAATGAAAAGTGTTAAATTTCCTTGATTACATGAAAGTAAGTCTCCTTGGTGTGTCCCTCCAAGGAAAACTTGCTTAAACCAATTAAACACAGCTTAAACCACCACCACCACCTCACCCCAGAATAAAAAGAAAATATTTTCTGTTTTGAGGAGGAATGTCTGTATTTATGTTTGTTGTGAAATTTAGTTTAAGAAAAAGCAGAAGCAAATACTTTAAAGAAGCAAATACTGCAATAACTGTAACCAGTACTTCAATAACACATTGAATACTCTGAGCTGCAGTGAGATGATTTATAAATCATCTGGCGGCTCTTAGAGTGAAGTTTTTGCTGCTCCAACCACCTGTTCCTTACAATTTCCTCTTCATTTTGGTCTTCTTGCAGTAAATGCTAAATTTGCTTTGAACCCAGTACGCTGCATAGCCTGAAGTGCCAGGGATAAAGTCATGGAGTTCCCCCTCATATTTCTTCATGTCCCGTGCAGAGGCATAGCCTGTGGAGGGAAAATGGGCTCACTGAGTCCCTGCTCCATCTGCCCCATCTGTAGCCCTTTCCAGGTGAATTTACCTGTCACCATGTTATTTTTTGGGTATTCCTGGAGGGCGCGGTATGGAAATTCTCCCTGGGCAGGTGCTTCAGAGTCTGTTTCTTCACTGCTGTATGAGGAGGGAAAAAAAATCTGTGTGTTAATTTCTATGTGTTAGGACTCCTTGGAATCGGGGGTGCATACAAATCCCACCACCCAAGGTAGGAAAATACCTCTCAGCCAGGTCTAGTGCTTCCTCCCCTGTTTCTTCCTCACAGCCATCGCTTGCCGCTTCTGGTTCCTCTGTTGGATTTTCATTGGGCTGTGAATATCAGTGCAAGGATGAGTTACAATTGTGCCCTGGGTCACCTGCAGAGCACCTGGGATACACTCTGAGTCCATTAATTTTTAGGGCTCATGATTTCAAGCATAATTCAGAGTTAAATTTTAAATCTAAGGGCATTCCTGCTTCAAAAGTGCTGGGAAGTTGCTTTGAGGGGAGAGTGGGCAGTGACACGGGGAAGGAAAACACACCAAAGGGCTGAGCTCAGCCCGTGGCAGTTGGAATCCCTGGAACAGCACTCTCCTGGGAGACTAGATATGTCTGGGCAAGGAAGACAATCCTTCCACTGCTGTCCCCCCTCAGGATGTCATGCTGGGAGGGACACAGAGCACAGCAAGCACAAGGAATCAGAATCAATTAGGTTGGAAAAGACCATCGAGTCCAACCAGTGAACAATCACCACCTTCCCAACCAGACCAGAGTACTGAGTGCTGTGTCCAGTGATTCTGGACAGCTCATTCCAATGCCTAATCACTCCTTCCGGGAAGAAATCTTTCTGATGTGCAACCTACACCTCTCCTGGTGCAGCTTAAGGCAGTGTCATCCTGTCCCTTGGTCCCTGGGAGCAGTGCCTGGCCCCCACACAGCTCCACCCTCCTGTCAGGAAGTTCTGCAGAGCCAGAAAGTCCCCTCTGAGCCTCCTTTTCTCCAGGTTCAGCTCCCTCAGTTGTTCCTGGTGCTCCAGACCCTCTGTTCCCTTCTCTGGACCTGCTCCGGCACCAAAATGGCCTTCCTGAACTTAATTGAGGGGTCCAGGACGGAACACAGCACTCAAGCTGTGGCCTCAGCAGTGCCCAGTACAGGGGAAAAAATCACTTCCTGGTCCTGCTGACCACGCTACTCCTGCCACAGACCAGGTGCCATTGGCGTTCTTGGCCAGCTGGACTCATATTTGGCTGCTGTTGATCAGCACTCCCAGATCTTTCTTGCTGGGCCGCTTTCCAGCCACTCATTTCAGTCTGTAGCTCTGCAGGGGTTATTGTGGCCAAAGTGCAGGATCCAGACCTTGGTTTTGTTGACCCTCATACAAATGACCTTGGCCCATTGATCCAGCCTGTCCAAGTCCCTCTGCTGAGCCTTCCCAGCCTCCAGTAGAATCACACTCCCACTCAACTTGGTGTCATCTGTGTATCTGCTAGTGGTGGACTCAGTCTCCTCATTCAGATGGGAAATGGTGTCAAAAGCTTTGCTGATGTCCAGGCAGGCACATCCACAGCCTTTCCTTCATCCATCAGGTGGGTCCCCTCATCATGAAAGGAAATCAGGTTGGTCAGGTAGAACCTGCCCCTCCTCAATCCATGCTGGCTGGGTCTGATCCCTTGGTTTTCCTGTGTGTGCTGTGTGATGGCACTCAAGGTGTTCTCCTCCATAACCTTCCCTGCCACAGGTCACACTGAAAGGCCTGTAATTCCCTGGATCCTCCTTCCAACCCTTCTTGAGGATGGGTGTCACACTGATACCTCATCATCTGGGGCCTCCCCAGTGAGCCAGGAGTAATGATAAATGATGAAGAGTGGCTTGGCAAGCTCTTCCTCCAGCTCCCTCATCACCCTGGGATGGATCCCATCCAGACCCATGGACTTGTGAGCATCTAAGTGGCACAGCAGGTCACTGACTGCCTCCTCCTGGATTTCTGGGGGTCCATTCTGCTCCCTGTCTACCAGCTCAGGGGGCCATTTGTCCTGATACAACCGGTTTTAGTGATGAAGACTGAAGCAAATAAGGTGTTAAATACTTCAGCCTTTCCCTAGTCTTTGGTGATGGACACTCCAAAAAAAATGGATCTTTTCCTTGGCCCTCCTTTTGTTAATATTTATAAAAGTATTGTCCTTTACACAGGTGGTCAGATTAAGTTCTAACTGAGCTTTCACCTCTTTAATTTTCTTCTTTCTGCATGACCTAAGGACGTCCTTAAACGCTTCCTGAGTTGCCTGCCCCTTTTCCCAAAGGTGATACATGTCTTTTTTTTCCCTGAATTCCTGTGAAAGTTCCCTGCTCAGTGCAAGCTCATCCTCCAGCACATACATGTGTAGTACAAATTTTCCATCTTACCTCTTCTTCAAGGGCATCTGCCTTCTCCCAAATAAACCAGCCAATTTTCCTTCTGATTTCTGCCAAGAACAATAAAAGTAGTGACTGTGAGAGCATCGAAGAACAGGACTGTGGTGGTCGCTGTGATGCCCTGCGGGTGCCTCTGGGAACAAGCCCAAATGCAAGGTCCTGCCCCTGGGCCAGGGTAATCCCAAGCACAAAATCAGGGTGGGCAAGAATGGATTGAAAGCAGCCCTGAGGAGAAATACTTGGGGATGTTGTTCAATGAGAAGCTCATGGATATGACCCAGCCACGTGTCCTGGGCTCGTCCCACGGTGTGGGCAGCAGGTAAGGGGAGGATTCTGCCCCTCTGGCCCGCTCAGGAGCAGCAGTATTCCTCCAGCTCTGGGGGCCCCAAAAAAAGGGCATGGAGCTGCTGGACAGAGTTCAGAGAAAGCCATGGACATGCTCCAAGGACTGGAGCCCCTCTGCTCTGGAGCCAGACTGGGAGAGCTGGGGGTGCTCACCTGGAGAAGAGAAGGCTCCAGGGAAACCTGAGCCCCTGCCAGGGCCTAAAGCGGCTGTTGGGCCTAGAGAGGGACTTCGACAAGTGCTTGGAGTGATGGAACAAGCACCTGGAGTGACAGGACAAGGGGGAAAAGGTTCAAACTGAAGGCAGGATTAGATGGTATATTGGGAGGGTGGTGAGGGCCTGGCACAGGTAGCCCAGAGCAGCTGTGGCTGCCCCATCCCTGGCAATATTCAAGATCAAGCCATTCTGTGGTAATAGATGGATCATACTCTGCCCTCTGGGAGGAGGAGCCACTCCCAAGCAGAAGAAAAAGTCCCTTCCTACAGGCGAGTAACTGTCAGTTCTAGTCTGCACCAAGGCTGCACTCATGGGGGATTTCCCTGGGAAAATATCCCCAGATTATTTTTTTGCCTGACCTTCTTGCAGGCAGGCAGGAGGCAGGACAAAGTGGCCCAGAACCACTGAGGGCTTCTCTCTGGTGCTACTGTCTGCACACACTGAGAGGTAACAGGAGTGAAAGACCGTGGCTCTGCCCTCCAAGTAACAGAGGCTCTCGTGTATGCTGGAAAAGAGAAAGAGAGCTGGTGTCCAAAGGGGAATCTGGAAGCAAACCGAAACTGAAACATTTAGAGCAGTATTGTCATTAAACCTGCTGCGATATTTTTGCCAAAAGCACGACATTTTCTGTGATTTTCCAGCTGTGAGACTCTACCAGTCACATCCTGTTATAGTCCCGGCTGCCAGCACCTCCCAGGGGCAGCCCGGAGAAGGGACAAAGGTAAACGTACTTTTAGGGATTACACAGTCCCACTCTGCTCTTGAGGTGAAACCACTTTGGGGAGAGCAAAGCTACGATTTTTCTGCAATTATCCTTCACCACACTGGTTCCTGCTCACACAGCTGAGCAAGGAAGCGGAGGTGGAGGGTGCTCCAGCCCTCACTGTCCTCCTTAGAGGGGAATTAAATCTTGTTTGCTGGGTTTAAGGATGTGTATAATGATTACATTTTTCACAAGAAACTATCTAACTATATACATTGAATATATATGTTTAAAAAATTATCCAGAATTCCCCTGGGGGAACAGGCTAGTCTCACAGCACGTTGTTGCAGAAGAAAACTTGTTATTCTGTGTTTATTGGAATTCCACTTGCTTAGCTGAAGCAGGTGGCTGAAAGACTGCAAAATTCGAAGCCAGTTTTAAGCACTGGTGTGTTAAAAAGAAACTATTTAGTCCACCCTAGAAAAGCCTAAAGGAAACATTATGGCTTCCTTTCCCATAAATATGTTTACATTACTAAATAATTAATAAATACAAATATTCACTGATATTGAGGAAGTGAGGAAGATCCTGAAGACTTTCCTTATATTTGTACAAATATTCTACAGCTCTCTATTTTTTTATATTAAGCATTTCAGCCCTTTTCCATCCATTTTTACCTCAGTGCTTCCTTTTAGCATTAATTCACACTGGCTTTTTAGCACCAGATTCCTTCTTTGGGAATTGTATCGCCTCTGTTTTAGATGCTGATTTTCCAGCAGATAACTCACATCCAGCAAGAAACCAGCACAATTAACTTAATATATATCACAGTTAAGCCCCTCTCAACACATGGATGTTTTTTCTCTGTTCTGAGAAATCTACAGCTTAGTGTGTGTGTGAGTTTTACTGACCTCACTGGGCAATGAGATCCTGGCAGATCCACACCACGATTTTAAAAATACCCCCTTGATTTTTACGGGATGTCAGTATCCATTTAATACTTTCCACTAAATACATTAAAGCCTCCTTTGCCCACCTGCGGGTGTCGGGGTGGGCGGCATCGCTGCTGAAGAGGTAGTCAGCATCCAGCCAGTGGGTGATCATCCCGCCACCGTCTGCTGCAGGAGACAGGGAGTGGCATGAGGATGGGCATCCAGGGGGTACCCACCTCGGGGTGACCTGGGATGGGGACAGGGGCTGCAGAGACAGGCCTTGAAGTGGAAGCTGTGATAGCTTCCCATGGCCATGGCACTCCCATTGCTCCCTTGAGGGTTGTTCAGGGATTTTCCTCAGTGCGGGGGCACCACTGACTGGCCAAACTCATGCTCTGCCCTGTTGTGTGGGTCTCAGACCTACAAAGGAGTGACAGGGCTGTGCCCCCACTGCTGTGTCCTGCTGAGGAGTTATGGGGCTGTGCTCGCCTTCTAATTCCCCCTGAGTGGTGACAGGACTGTGCTCCTCCCCATTGCCCCGCGGATTCCTGCCAGCTCGGTGCCCCGGGGCTCCCCTGGACTTCGCCGTCGTCCGGCCCACTCACCCCAGAGCCCCCGCGGGCCCGGGCTGACGCTCTGCGAGAACCAAGCACGGCGTCCGCGGAACATCGCGGCGAGAACCGCCCTGAGAGGAGACGACGGCGGGAACGGCCGTGAGGGGCTGAGGGGAGGCAAGAAGCGCCCTGAGGGCCTGGGGGGAGGCGGGAACGGCCGTGAGGGGCTGAAGGGAGGCAAGAACCGCCCCGAGAGGAGGCGACGGCAGGAACCGCCCTGAGGGCCTGGAGGGAGGTGATGACTGCCCGGAGGGGAAGCGGTGGTGAGAAAACCCGGCGAGAGGGAGAACGGCTGGAGCTGTGTCCGGGAGCTTTAAGCTGGATGTTACGGAAAGGTTCTTCCCTCACAGTGTGGCGGGCACTGGAACAGCTCCCCAGGACAGCCCCAAACCTGACAGACCTCAAAGGGCACTTGGACTTGTGCTCTGAGGCACAGGGTGGAATTTTGGGGTGTCCTGTGCAGAGTTAGGAGTTGGACTCGATCCTTTTTATCAAAAAAAACCCCTTGCATTTTGCTGACTCTGGAAACTGCCTGCAGAAAAATCGCTTGTATTTCATAAAGCACAAATGAGGCTTGTTTCATGCTTCAAGCTTCCCAGGATATCTCTCAGGATAGCCCATCCCCTGGGAACTGTTGCCAGCAGCAGCAGCACTGCAGCAACATCCCAAATACCTCAGAACCCCAAGGATGCTGGATAAAACAGAGAAGGTATTTCTGGACATGGTCCTGAAATGCAACTGTTAAAATCAGCCTCTGGTGTGGGCATGTGTTGTTCTCCCACAGACAGGGGACTTCTGAGTAAACCAGCAAAATATTTCTTAAGAAAGAACATAAAAATCCCACAGATGCAATCAGGGCAGACTTCCCCATTGTGGGAAGATGATGATGTGTTCCTTGGAGACAGGGTCATTTCACATTGCCTCCACAGAATCTTCAGTTTCTGCAGTCGACTCCACTTCTGTCCTAATTAGGATGAAGCTCTCCTGGTGGAGAGGTTACCCAGCCATTATTCCGGTGCTCTTGAGGATTGGAAAGGTGGAGCTGAGGTGGTGGAAAGCACTTTAGTGGCCCTTCATGATCCATGGGAGGAGGCCAGGACGTGTTCCACAGCTCTTTGGGCTCACACAGCAGTTTGTGCTGCTCCACTGGGGTCTCTGGGAGAGAAGCTGAAAGCTTTTCCCCTCTCCGAGGCCACCTTGTCTCACACAGGAACCACTGCTGGGGCTGCCTGGTCCCCAGAGTGCATCACTGCAGACAGAACTTTGTGCTGTGTCCTGCTGCCCCATGCTTAGTGATTAGCACTGTGCACAACCACCCAGCCACGACACCCCCACCTGTCCTGCCTGAACACCCCTCTGATGAACCCAAAGGGATCCCCATAACATGGCCTTGCCCTTCAGCATCCTCCCACGGGAATGTTGGAACTGCAAGAGCCTGGATTTTCCTAATCCCTAACAAAAACAACAAAAAAAATTGGTTATAATGAAAATAGCTATGGAGCAAGACAATATCCATCAAAAATCTCAAGCGGATGTACTGTGACACCATCACAGCAAATTTTAATATACCCAAGAAGAGACCTAGGAGGTCCTGAGTCACCAGGACCCCTTGATCCCGTACACATGATCCTGGTTGAATCCATTTGGATACAATATTCCTCAAGCAATCATTCTGATTTCTTCATAAAATAAAAATGAGCTGATGGCAGTAGCATTGGTTTTGGGTAGTGTCATCAATCCCCCACAGTACAACACAGTACTGGCCCCAACTGCGCTTCTCCATGGGGTCAAGTACAGACAGAAAACCAGAACTGAAATTCATCAGCACACACACCAACTTCCCCCAGGCTCAAGATGCATCAGCTGGAGCTCTACCCCTTGGAGTGAGCACCATTCCCTGCTATTGTTCTTTCTGTGTCCCACCCTATGTCCCCAAGGCTCTTTACCCTTTTTTAAGCCTTGTGCCTTTCCCTCCGAGCCACGCAAGAGCCTCTACCCAGGCAGATACCATACCAGCAAAAAAAAAAAAAATCTTTAATTCTCTTTTTATTGATGGAAAAGTGCTCTTGCATCTTCTCAGTGGGACAAAAAAAGCACAACTGACCATCATGCCACTAGGGATACATGTCCACCCACAACCCATCAGAGCCTGCAAAATCAGCTTGGGCTGTCAAATTACTCTGAAGACACATTTTAAGGACTAGCAGTTTATTAAGGTTTTTTTAAACATCATTTTTTTAAAACATAATTTCATTTTTTAAAAGATTTAAGGTTTTTTTAAACAACAAATTCAACATCCTGAAACATTTAGAGCAATGAAGAGCTACCATTGTTTTTTAAGCAGTAATGTAGGCATTTTTAGCTACATGCTCAAAAAGTCTATAGGGATCCCTTGATGCTGTGGCTAAGTGGTATTTTTAACAAGGCTTATTAGCAAATTTCTGAAAGGAAGCTGATCACTCTTGTGGATATGATGAAGAATGGACAGAGGCTTGAGAAGACTTTGACTTGCAGGAAGAATTGCAGGAAGATCTGCATGGAGAGAGTGGATTGACATCAGTCACTCTAGTGACACCTTCAACTGTAATTATTTCAGGATTAAAAAACAGTTTCCTCAGAGCAGGCTGACTGTAGTGTCCTTTCAGAACTACCTTCCAATGAGATTCAGGTAAAAATCCTACAGAAACTGCTTTTCTTTCCCCTCCTTGGTGGAGTTCAGAGTTCAACAAAGAAGGATCCTTTGTTCTCTACCCCAGGGAGTTTGTCCTGTTCTCAGCTCTTTCCATGCCAGCTCAGTAAATCCTTGTCCCCAAACCACAGTGAAGCCACCCATGTCCCACCTCCACCCAGACCTGTCATCCCTCACCAGTGTCCCACCAACCAAAGCCATGGTGCTGTGTGGGCGCAGCACATTCCAAACCTAGCCTTCAGGCCAGGTTTGCACCCTCACTGCCCAAAGGTGAGTGACAAACCAGAAAAGTGACTGTATACAACTTCTTAGAGCTCTGCAGGAACTGCGGCATTTCATGTAAGGGTCCTGTCAAGGCTTGTTCCAGGCACAGTTAATCACTATCCAGCCTCTAACAGAGCACATAACTATTTCAACCAGGGTTACGTCAGCTGGGCCACATATTCAGTTTCTTTTCCCTATCAAGTGTTAAACTAGAATTTCCCCATTGCTAAATCCAGATAAACAGACAGTTTCAAGAACTTGGAGCCCTCAGACTGAGACACTGGTGAATAAATCCAGAAGTGTTTCTGGTTTGTGCTTCATGAATTCCGCATGGCGCTGCCTTGCCACAGGGTTAAACAGCCTGCCATCCACCCTTTGGCACAAGGATCTCGAGTACAGTGACTTCCTGCTCCTCCCCTGAGAGGACACAACACTTCGGGGCCCGAGGGAGCTTTAGGGGACCTGTGACAGCTCTCTGCGGTATCTAGCTGGCACAGCAACAACACACAGAGAAGATTTTCTCCAAAGTTCTCTTTCTTTTGGAGCAAAGGACTCTTGTAGGCACAGGATGGCCAAAACCAGACCAAAATAGTGGGCAGAAAGGGTGTGGGAAGAGTTCTGTGTCCCAAACCAGCGCTAATATGATCTACTTTTTGGGTGTGGCTGCTTCCGTTCCCCAACTTTTCAAACCCTCCCCCCTGTACAGAAACGTATGTCTTTCCCCTACTAGCATGGCACATATTAGTATAGGAATAACTCACCGCAAATTATCCCAGACACAGCTCAGAAGTCTGGTTCTACAGGAAAGAAGCACAGAGCGTTAGACTTGGTGGCAAATGGCACCCCCCTCCCCTGTCCCCACCAAGGTTCCCCCCCGGAAACAGCCCCAGTGTGGTAACCAGAGAGTTGCTCCCAGCTATAGCTGAGGCTAGGCTACCATCATCAGCCCCAACTGCTGCATCCTTCTTTATATTCACACAACATAAAGCAAAAATTCACTGCCTGACCCATCACCTTCTAGTTAAGTTTACCAAGGCAGAGACTGGATGACACGGCATTACCAAATCCTTATGGATTAACACCAACGCATGTCCTCCCTGAATCGTTCACAGGCACATGTAACAGCCTTTTCACATAAAACCAAGTTAATTTTCTATCTCTAACACAAGACCTTCAAACCCCACTCCGTTACAACACCCTGCTTCCCAGGAAAAGGAAAAGAGACAGCATAGATATAAAGCAAGGAGCTCCAGCATGCAGGAGGGAAGGCACAGCATACCCCATCGGTAAATGCGTGGCTCGGTCATGGTAGAATGCGCCACCCTGCAACTGAAGATGTCACCCCTTGTGGGGATGAAGGGCACATAGACCAGGCGCTGGAACTGCCAGTTCTCGTTGAAGGACAAGTCTCCGTACTTGACGTCGGGAATAGGATTCCCGTTCTTCAGGAGTTCGATGTCAATCTTGGGTGGGTGAAAGCCAGTGACGAAGCAGTGGAGGATGTTCTCCTTTCCCTCCTCGGCGCGGGAACGGGCGTAGACCTCGACCTTCGGCGCCTCTGGAGAGAAGGGCGAGGGCGTGTGAGAAGCGGGGCTGCGGTGGGCATCGCCTCGATGCCAACACTCGCTCACCCAGCTGGGCACAGTGACCCGGACCCGCCGGGACCCCGCAGCCCTCAGCCCCCTCAGGACCCTTCACGCTGCCCCAGGCACTCACCACCGGCCGCCTCCTGGCCCAGCAGCGCCAGCAGCGCCAGCACACCGAGCGCCACAGCTCCCCGCACCCCCATCGCTCCTCGTCCCGCTGTTTCCCGGAATGGCCCGCCCCCGCCAGCACTCCGCCTTTTATACCCACCGGAACCGACGGCCAATCGTGGCGCGGAGCGGCCTCTACGTCATCAGTCTCCGAGCAGAACGGCAGGCCCAGGGTTGTGCGAGCCAGAGCGGTGCTTTCGCTTTCAATTCCGGGCTGGGTGGGGGCAGAGACCCTGGGGCGTCGGGCAACAGCGGCTGGACGTGAGCCCGGCTGGGCAATGGCACCTGGTCTGGACCAGCCCCGGTGTGGCCACAGACCCAGAGCAGCGCCCGTCCCCTGGGCACTGCTGAGGCCATACCACAAATCCTGGGGTCAGTTCTTCGCCCTTCACGATAAGAAGGACATTTGAGGGGCTGGAGCATGTCCAGGGAAGCGAACAGAGCTGGGGAAGGGGCTGGAGCACCATGAGCAGCTGAGGGGGCCCAGCCTGGAGAAAAGGAGGCTTGGGGGGACCTTTTTTCTCTACAACTTCCTGACAGGAGGGGGCAGCCAGGTGGGGTTGGGCTCTGCTCCCAGGGAACAAAGGAGAGGGCAAGAGGAAACAGCTTCAAGTAGCACCAGGGAAGGTTTAGATTTGATCTTACAGAAAAGTTCTTCTCTGAAAGGGCTCTCCTGCCACAGGCTGCCAGGCCAGTGGTGGAGTCCTCATCCCTAAAGGGATTTAAAAGCACTTGGGGACATGGGTGGCCTTGGCCGTGCTGGAGGAATGATTTGACTTGATGGTCACAGAGGGCTTTTCCAACCTAAATGGGGGTAAAAGTCACCTCTTGCAGAAGATTTTGCATCCAGGACCAGTATTATACCAACAGCCTATGGTGGAGCAAGCCGTCTACCTTCCTTTATGAACCTCTTTCAAAACCTGCATGGAATATCTCATTCCAGCACCTGCAGGGTGAGAACCTGACTGTTGTTTGAGCACTGCACAGGCTCCCTGACATAAAACATGAGAATTCTAACACCAAAAGAACAGGTTTTTTGGTGCTTCCACCAAAGCCCTGAAAGGCTAGGAATGCTATTGAATATTCCAGTAATGGTGCTTGAAAGGAAAATAAAGGGAAAATAAAGTCACTACTAGTAGGGAGAAAACAGCAGGATGGTGTAAGTACCAAAACACTAAGTCCCTTTAGGACCTGCTTTCTTAATGCACCTCTTAATGCAACTCATTAAAACACAAATGAAATTAATAAAGCATGTATGGAGAACATCCCAAAGGCAGCAGGTAAATCAGGAGAGGCCAAGCAAAGGAAAATCTTGAAAACACTTGTTATCAGTTCCCACTGGCCCAGCTCCTGCTGGGTTTGCTGGCTACTCAGTGAGCAGTGCCAGCCGCGCAGCTGAAAACACGCAATGTTTTTCTCAGTGTGGGATAAACAGATGCAGCTGTGGCCAGAGCCTTATCAAGGATCTCAGGGCTCTGGCAGAAATAATCCTTGAGTGCTCCATCGGTGGCAGAGCTGCATCAGGAGTCACCACCCGGGTCCAGCTGTCCCATGGGTGAATCTGGCTCTGCCCAAGTGGACACTCCCCTCGGCTCGGGGAAAAGATGGCAGGACATTAATCCTTTCCGGGCCCTTTGGGATGTAAATCCCTGGCAATGACTCTACTGTAACCCACATCACCTGTCAGAATTTCTCAGTAAAGGGGAGTACAACTCTTCCACATGATGTTTATAAAAAGCCACAATTATTTGGTTAGAATAGCCAAAACTTACACTTTTGGGACATTTCTGCTTTTATTAGCAGAATATTGGGAGAATTATTTGGGAGTGAGTGATATGACCAAGGTGCTCTTGGTATTCAGGGGAATAAGGGCAACCTGCTCTGCTTTGTGGGATGCAGAAATTTGTGGTGTTAGTGTTGACTCCTGTGCCCGCTGTTATCTACCAGAGTATTCAATCCCGACAGGGACACATCCCACCAGTTTTCCGTAACTCCTCAGAAGGATATCAGCTCTGAGAGTAGCATGACGGTCAAGGAGCGACGCGAGCAGTGGGGGAAGCCGGGCTGGAGTGCTCTGTGCTCCGAGAGCCGCAGGTGGAGTCACTAGACCTCCTCACCCTCACTCGTCTCAGCTCCAGGCATTCCTCGTGCGGGGGCACGGCGAGGCGAGTGCGCAGGCGCAGGACGCCGCTGGGAGCCGCCATGCTGTACGGCAGGCGCATGCCGGGGCGGCGGAGGCGGCCCATAAAAGGGGCGGCGGGGGCAAAGTGGTCCTGTAGAGGGACCCGGGGCGGACGGCGGGTGGGTGAGCGGGAGGAGGAGGAGGCACCGTGGGATGGCGGAGGGCGGCGAGCGCATTGTGAGTGCCTGCCCTGCTCCGCTGCCGCCTCCTGGCGTCCCGCTCCCTCTGCGGTGCTCTTTCTCCGGGGCTGGCGCTCCTCGGTGTCGGAGCAGACTCTGCCCTAGAGGTGCTGGTGGGATGCTCTTCCCTGCCTCGTGCTCGCGTGCCGCTCGTGCCCTGGCGGCGGCTGTTCACTCTGAAGCCTAGTGCTGTCTCAGCCTAGCCGCACTGGTGCCGTTCCGTGCCGGCATTCGCTGGTACCGGCAGCTTCCGTGGGCTGAGCCTGCGGGTCCTGTCCTCACTGGCAGTGCGGCTGGCTCCTGCTTTTCCCTTTTCCAGCTGTGAGCCCTGTGGGTTGCCTGGCACNTTTTGGGAGCTTGTTAGGGTCACCTCTCCCTTAGCGAGGAATCTGCTGCTTCTAAATCCAGATTCTCGAGGATTTTCTGCTGGTGGAAGATGCGCTTCTGCTGGAAGAGATGGCTGAGGAGGATGATGAACTCGACCTGTACAACGAGATGACTTTTGGGTTAGGTAAGATCTCAGGGGAGTCCTGGTGTTGGAGAGACCTGCCAGCACCCGGGGGGAGCAGACACCCTGGTGGGCACTGCTCAGGCATTCACCTGCCCTGCTGTGCACTGCTTCCACCCCTTCAAGACCGAGACTCCACAGAGGAGGATGTCCCAAAACTCTTGGAGGTACCAGAGATAAGCCCTGAGGTGGCCAAAGCACTGGTAGAGGCAACTGAAAGAACAGCTGAGCAGCTGGAGGAGCTGGCCGAGGAGGAAGGCGGGATAGATCCGGAGGTGGAGCTGGTTAACTCTCAGTTGGAGGAAGAGGTAGAAGAGCTGGGTACTGAGGAACAGGAGGGCGATCAGGAGTGCTTTGAGGAGCCCGGTGAACTGGGAGACCCAGCAGTGATGAGAGCTGTGCGGAGCAAACCCACGCTGGAGGTGATGTATGAGCGGACAGGGGGTCCTGCTGCTCCCCTCTCGCTCCACACACCTGTGGGTCCTGTCCTACTGGGGGCAGGGAGGCAGACCTTTAACTCCCCTTTCCTTGCAGAGCCAGGACTCAGCAGTGCTGGACAGCAGGATTGATACTTGCTGGGGAGAGTTTGGCAAGGAGGACATGGTAAAAATGTCCCTACCCATCTGGTGATGAGGCGGGGTGGCTCCTGTGGTGTCCCCTGCTCCCTCCTACTGTTTACTTGCCTCATGCCAACATCTCCCTGTTTTCCAGCTGACAATGGATCCCACGGCATGGGACTCCTGCCCTGGCAGTGTCCCGCACCACCTCATGCTGGAGGTGGGTACCTCTAGCCAGGCCTTCAGGGGGTGGCTAAGGGCTCCCCACTACTCTAGGACAAGGGTCACACAAGGGGAGTTTGGGACACCTGGATGTGCACAGATGTATCTTGAGTGCCAAGGCTGTGAGTGCCCACCCAAAGCAGAGCCTGGGTTTGAAGGAAAAGTTGTTGAATTTGGGGGGACTGGGACCTCCATGTTGGGTCTTCCCATGGGTCCCCAGCTGCTCCACACTGCCAGGGTGGAAGCCCAGCTGGTGCATGGTCTTGGTTGAGCAATCACCAAAGGTTTTAGTGAGCTGACTGTTGTTGAGGGAACTAAAATGTTTCCAGCTGTGCCCTGTTCCCACCTGCTGCTGCCTCCTCCTTCCAGCAGGATAAAGCCATCCTCCAGGTCCTGGAGAGACCTCCACCATCTACCAACATGGCCCTCGACTTCCTTGGCTCTCCTGTGCAGAGGGGCTATGGGAGCTCTCCCCAGCTCAAGCGCCCTGACTCAAGACTGATGTCCCCTAAGCCTTTCCCCCAGTGCTTTCTCCAGCAGGTAACAGGTTTGGGGGCTCTCTTGCATCCCTTTTTTCTCTGCCTCCCCTCCTTGGAGGTGCAGCCTCTAGTACAGGCTTGTCTGAGTGACACTCCCTGTCTCCTGTTCTGTACCAGGCACCTGTGATGTCTCCTCGCTCCCCATGCTCTCCTCAACCCTTCCCGCCAGCTTGCAGACCCCCTCCACTCTTCACTCCCAACCAGGTAATGTGTTGGGCTTTAAGTTACTGCCGTGGGCCCACTGAGGTGGCCTGGAGTAGCAGGAGAGAATGGTAGTGTCTAGGGGTAGCACTTTGCCAGAGGAATGGGAGCTGGAAGCCAGCACAGAGCTGGCTGACCCCTCTGGGATGCTCAGAGGGGAAGGCTCAGATCCTTGATATTCTCTCTCCCTCTCAGACAGCAGGGTATGCACCTCCGACCCCTTTCCAGCCTGGGTCCCCCACTGTGGGCAGCCCACCACGACCCCTGGGCATGCACTTGAGGCCCATGTCCTCTTCTTTGGACCCTGCTCTCTTCTTCAGCCCCTCAGCCATGGGCCAGCTGAACTTCAGGTAGCAGGAGTGGGATGTTGGGGTGGGGACTGGAGGGCCCTACAAAGCAGCTGGGGGTCACCTCTCTCTGGGGGTGTCCCAAAACCCCCCTTGACTCTTGTTTGGTGTCCCCTGCAGCACACCCAGCCACATGACTCAGCTGCACCCCCAGCACCAGCGCATCCTGATGCAGCAGCAGGGCAGGCAGGTGCAGAGGTATGGGGGTTTTTTGGGTGCAAGGGGGACTCTGGGTGGTCACAGTGAGCTGAGGTCTTCTCCTGTGCCAGTGTCTCCCCCAAGAAGCTGTGGTCTCGTAAAGTGGACCCTTATGCTGGGCTGATGACTTCCAAAGAGAAGGACTGGGTTGTCAAGGTGCAGATGATGCAGCTGCAGAGTAAGAATATGGATGATGACTACTACTACCAGGTGAGCTCCTTCTGGCTGCACCTGCTGCTTGCTCTCCCCAGGGTGGGGCTTTGGGAGCTGGAGAAACCCTCCAGGACTGGTAGTGGGGACTCCTGGCTTTTCCTGTTGTTGCAGACCTACTACCGCCAGCTGGAGCACAAACAGGCAGAGGAGGAGCTGCTGGGCAGGCGTAACAAACCCCCCAAGCTGGTCACGCCGTTCATCCAAAAAGTGGAGACCTATGACTCTGGTGAGATGCTGGGGCAGGTGTTGGGGGGCTGGACGAGGAGTTCTGGGGTGTGGTGTCACCATGTTCCTGCTCTTCTGCAGTGGTGCGCATCGCTGGGTCGCTGGGCCAGGTCACAGTGTCCACCTGCTACAGCCCTCGCCGAGCCATTGATGCTGTGCACCATGCCCTCGTGGAGGAGGAGGTAGGTGAAGGGAAGCTGGGCTGGTTGGGGCCTTGAATTGCTAGGAGTGCTGCCTTTGGCAGTGGGATGGGGCACACAGTTGGAGGAGGTGCCACCTCAGCAGTGGCAGCTTGTGCCCAGCCAAGGGGTGAGATTGGACTCTGGTCAGTTGTAGCTGGCCATGGTTTCCCCATGGGACTGCCCTGTGTCCTGAAGTCACCTCTGGTCCCCAGAGAGCAGCTGGCCCAGCGCTGTGCTGGTGGCATTGTCTGGGGATGGCTGTAACCTTTGTGCCTTCCTCTCTACCTTCCCAAAGGCCGCAGGGACCCACCGGTTACGGGCGCTGCACAGGATTGAGAAGGTGAGTGAGTGGTGATTTGGGGAAGGGCAGGATGGTCCAGGTGTTCTGTTTTCATCTAGGGATTTCTCTAAGGGGACATCTACCTAGGCAGGGTCCTGGATAGTCAGTTGGTAGTGCTCCAAGCTTCCTCCTTACCCTGTGTATTTGTCTAGCTCTTCCTGCAGCTGCTGGAAGTGGAGGAGATGCAACAGAAAATGTCTCTGGCCCTGAGGGAGCAACAGCCCCAGAGGCAGGAGCAGAAGAGCCAAAAAGTGGAGCATATCTACCAAGCCTTGAAAATCAGGGCTTGCAGCAGTGAAGAGTGAGTCTGTGCCGAGGGGAGCAGGCAGCATGTCCTGGTCCTCATTGATCTGAGATGATGGCAATTGATGAGCAGGTCTGGGTCACAGGAGGATTGGGTCCTTCCTTCCATGTGTCACTACAGCCTGTGCTGACCCTGCCTGTGAACCTCATCCTCCAGTGGAGCTGATGCTGGTCCTTTTGGATGGACAGAGATGCTCCAGGTCCCTTGGGATTTGTGCCAATTGAGCCTTTGTTCCCAGGGAGGCAGAAGATGAATTCCTGCAACTGCTGTGTGTGCGCAAGGGCAAGAAGCTCATGGCCCGGCTGTTGCCCCACCTGATCAGAGAGCAAAGGGAGAAGATCCTGCTGACCATCACCCACCACCTGCCCTTCCTCATGAAGAAGGACATGCTGGATGAGGCAAGCACCTTCAGCCAGGGCAGGGCTGGCCTGGGCTGTCTCCTTCTTCCTCTGTCCCTGCTGGAGGTGGCACCCTGGGAAATGAGGGAGGCCTGTCTTGTGGTTAGCATGGGACAGGAGCCTCTTCCCATCCTTGAGGAGAAGGTCTCTAGGAGTCAGCCACCGTCAGTCCTGGTGGCAGTGACCCTCCCCTCCAAGTGCTGGGATGGTGATGTGGCTATGACAGGTCCAAGGATCTCAGATTCCTGCTCTCCCCTCTGCCCTGCCCAGTCTCTCTCCCTGCTCTTCAGCCCGTTGAATGAGGTGGTGGGTGAGATGACCTTCAGCAAACTCATTGAGGTCCTACAGGAGCTTACCCGGGCTCTACCTGAGTCTTTGGAGCTCCCCCTTACCATGGCCTTGAAGAACCAGGTATGTGGCCCTGAGCCTCATTGTGTCCCTGGGGTCCCACTGCTGCTGGCTGTGATACTCCTGGTGCTTTTCTGCAGTTTGGCATCTCCTTGCTCTATTCCCTGCTGAGCCATGGAGAGAGGCTGCTGTCCTCACGTGTGCCACTGAAGCCATGCAGAGGAGACTTCGAGGCATGGTGAGGGACTATGTGAGCTGGGAGTGGGGGGGATTGTCACCATTCCGTGGGGTGCTCACCCCCTGTGCTGGTGCCCCCAGGACAGACACAGTGTACCTGATGTCCCAGGAGCTGTCGCGCCTGCCTACAGCCTCGCTGGCGGAGCCTCTTGTCTTGCCCAGCAACCTTGTCTTGCTCTTCTGCCGCTACCTGGACAAGCAGACTGTCTACCACCTGGCAGCCAAGATGGCTGAGTGAGTACTACCTGGAATGGCTCCCTGCTTCTCCTGGGGATCCCTCCTGGGGGAGAGGAGCAGACAGCACTGGGGGCTCACTGCTTCCATCCTCCCTTGGAATTATCTCCAGGTATTTACTGGGCTGAGCTGATCCTGGTGCCTTTCCTCCTACTTCTTTGGGACAGATCAGCAACATCCAACATACTCCAACATCATCCTTTCCCTGCAGATGCTCCCCGCTACCCACAGAGGCTGACATGTTCTGCTGAGCCCTGGGGATGGAGTCCAGAGCCGGTGGTGCCGGGAACGGGCAGGGCCCGATGCTGTGGCTTTGGAAGCGAACACTTACCCTGGTGCGGGGCACTCTGGGTGACACGGGCAGTGGTGGGGCTGGCACTGAGGGGCTGATGCTACCCTGTCCTGGTGCCTGGGGGTGGGTGGGTGTAACTTATTTTGGCCTTCCCCCTGCAGTGGTGAGTGCTGGGTCACAGCACCAAGGTCACGGGACCAAGGTGGGGCACAGGGGCGCTGGGAGCACCTGGGGGGGGGATTTTGTCTACTGCACATTCTGTACAGTGCTTGAAATAAAATAAAAAGGTGATTAATGAGCTCCTCTGGCTCCTGGGGACAGCTTATGTTGGATGCACAGTGGTCCTTTGGGCATTGCTGGGCAGGGGGACCCCTGGCCTGGGACAGGCATCTGGCAAGGAGAAGGGAGGGATGCTCAGAGGATTGAGGAGGAGAAAGGAGTGCTTGGAGAGAGGATCAGAGGCCCCACACACCTGAGCACACGGGGAGGGGAGTGGGCTGGGAACAAAGGGATGTGGTGGGGAAGATAAGTCAGAGCTTGTCCTGATAGGGAAGTAAAGACTTGTGCAGGTATCTGTCAACATGTGGGGAGGTCTTAAACATATGAGGGTGGGTAATAAAGCACCTCTTGTCTCTGAATAGCTCCCAAAGGCTATTTAGTCTGAAGTCTTCCAGTTGTGGTCACAGTGAAGTACCTTGAGGCATTTTTCTAAGCAATTCTGACTACCCCAAGCTAGCTGATCCTTAGTTCTGTATCTGAGGCTGAATGTGTGTAATGTCTACTCCAACTATGGGACTCTTGGTAGCTCCTGCCTGGTTTCATGGTGGGGTTTCCCTTAATCCTATGGGACAGCTGGGACTGGGCCACCTCCACCCAGCCAGAGGTCTAAACCTGACACCCAAAGCCTGTGTGTATTCAGAAGAAGTTTGCAGCAGAAAGTTGTCTCATCCTCAGACTGCCCAAGGTCTAACTCTGAGTGGATGAAACTATTCCTTTAAAAGGGTATCCTTCAGGGGCCAAAGGGAGAATTTACAGAGAATAAGGCTGTGAGGGCTTGGGTGGAATTTATCTCCACTGCTCATCAGGGTAGCTCAATTTCTTCTGTGTCAAAATGCAAAGTCCAGCAGGCAGGACCTCCCAGTTTTTCTGGCAGCTGTATCTCCTTCTGCAGCCTCTCCTGCTTATCTTAAAAGATGTATATGCTTCTTATGCTGTATCCTTAGGGAGTTTTTTGGACAGCCACGTTCATTCCTAGCCATCTTCTTTAAAAGAGTGATACCGGCAGGTGCTCCATGGGGTGAGTCTCTTGTTCCAAACCCACTGAGGCAATCTGAGAGGATTCCAGTGTGGGGTCTCACTTGCTAGTGAAAGAACAGACCTTGCTGTTACAAATCCCAGAGAGAATTCGAGGTAGGAGGGAATTAGCAGCTGCTCACTGATAGCAGGAATTGGGGAGGACACTGCCAAGTCCTTCAGATAAGGATAAGCCGTGTTCTGTTTTCTGTTTGCTCCTTGCCTGGCAGGCAGCGTGGATGAAAGGTGAAAGTGTGACCTGGCTGCAACCGTGTACTTGACCGAATTCTCTAGCATGGAAGGTTGGAGATTTCTGCTGGATTTTGCTGCTTCATTACAGGAGACAGCTGAGGGAAAAGAAGGAAAATCTCTTTGTTGCTCTCCCACAGCCAAGTGGCTCATAGCACCCAGTGCTTCCCACCTGAAGAAACAGACCCTCTCCATGGGGCAGCACCCAGGAATGAATCCTACTGAGGGATGTCTTGCTGGTCAAGGACCCCCAAATCATTCATCTGCATCTGGATGTTCTCCCTTAGTCCAGAGCTGATGAAAGTCTAGGGTGTCTCATCTGCCCCGTACCTCCTGGTGCTCTCCTGAGAGAGTCATTGGCCCTGCAGGACAGTGGTGACCCATGACTGTGGGCTGTCACTGTCTTGGGGGGGTAAGGGTGTATGGGCCTCACCCTGGAATGTTTTGGGGTATATGGAGCTCATCCACTGCTCTCTTGGGTATTGTATGGGGTTAATCCTGAAACATCTTCAAGGTGTGTGTCTCATGCTGGCACGCCTTGGGGGGTGTGTACGGGGCTTATCTGGGGATGTCTTGTGGAAGTATGGGGTTAATTCTGGGATGTCTTAAGGTTATGGTGCTCAGCTTGGGATGTCTTGACGTTATGGAGCTCATCCTGGGAGGTTTTGGTAGGTGTATGGGGTTAATCCTGAGGCATCTTGAAGGTATGGGGCTCATCCTGGGATGTTCTGGGGGGTTATAGGGTTCATCCTGGTCTACCTCCAGGGTATGAGGCTCATCTAGGGATGTTTTTGGTGGTACAGGACTTACCTTGAGATGCTTTGAGGGGTATAGGTGTCATCCTGGGATGTCTTGGTGCCGTATAGGGTGCATTCTAGGCATTTTTAAGGTCTGAGGCTCATCTTGCAAAATCTTGGTGGGTATATGACTCATCCTGGGATGACTTAAGTGGTTTAGGGCTTATCCTGGGATGTCTTGGTGCTGTATGGGGTTCATCTGTGACATTGCCAGGGTCTGGGACTTATCCTGGAACATCTTGAGGGCGAATATGGTTCATCCTGGGACATCTTCAAGGTATGTGGCCCATCCTGCGATGTCTGGAGTGGTATAGGGCTCATTCTGGGGCGTCTTGGAGTTGGTATGGGTTTCATGCTAGGACAGGTAACGTGTTCAGGGCGTAAAGGGCTCATCCTGAGATGGCTTTTTGGGGGGGAAGGGGCTCAACTTGAAGTGTTCTGGGAGATGCGGGAGTACTCCCCGAGCTGTCGAGAGGACACGGGATCACTGCCCGGGCTGTGGCGGGACCGCAGCCACCTCCGTCGGGGACACGGCGCTCTGAGCTCAACCACTTCTTCCAGGCGGAGAGGACACGCTCCTCTTTCCGCCGGCACAATGGTACGGCCGGCACCCCCCGTTTCCATGGTGACGACGCGGCGCCTGCCAGCGCCTACCATTGGCTGTCGCTGACGGCAGGGGCGGGGCAGGCTGAGACACCGCCCAATCCGAAGCCCGTCCGCAGCCGAGGCCCCGCCCCGCGAGTTAGGGCGTGGCGGGCGCTTCCGGCGTGGGGGGTGCGGGCGGAAGCGGCGGCGATGGCGTCGGGCGGCAGCCACGGGTCCTGCTCGCCCTCCCCGGCCGAGCGCCGCCCGCCGCCCTTCCCCGAGCACCGTGGGCTGGGGCCCCCCGACAGCGACTCGGAGGGCGAGGACATCTTCACCGGCGGCGTGAGTGCGGCCGCGGGCGGCGCGCCACCCCGGGGGCGCTGCGGGGCCGGGCCCGTGTGCGAGGGTTTGCCCAGGGCGTCCTCTGGGCTTGGTGAAAATAGTGTGAAACACCCTAAATCGCCCAGAATAAAGGGGAGGGGGCGATGCCTCTGGACTCATGCCCCTTCGGGGGGAACCTCCTAGGGGGGCTGCGGAGAAGGAGCCGCGGGGCCGGATGGGGGTCATAGAGTGGCTCTCGTGGCTGTGGGATTGAGAAGTCTTGTGCTCGGCTGCTCTCCGTTTCCCCGGGGTTGTAGCCTCCCCGTTCCTGCAGAATTACTGCCTAAAGCCGTGTTGGATGGAGCTTGGAGCAGCCTCCTCTGGTGGAAAGTGTTCCTTGAAGGTGGGCTTCAAGGTCCCTCACGACCATCCTACAGTGGCAGCCACAGCTCTTTGCTGCGTAGCTTGTGAGGCTTCACTGGGAGAAGAAGCCCCGTCTGTTTTCCCCCAGTATCATCAGCTCTGGTCCCCTCAACATCCAGAGGGTGCTGGCGTGGCTGCCATGGTACCTTCAGTTTGAGATCGATGGTGGTGTGGAGGGTGAGGTGACAGGAGGCATCCGGTGTCCTCTGCTCACTAGGGCTTTGTGCTGGGCTGCAGGAGAGTCTTGGAGGGTTTGTTGGTACTTGTTCAGCAAACTGTGCACAAATCCATGCTGAAGGTAGAGGTGTGAAGGCTGTCAGTATCTTTCCGTGTTTCCAGCAGTCTCCTGTGCAGGAAGTCCAGGTTGCTGAAGGCTGTTAGCAGTAACTCGTGCCGGCATTGTCCCAGGTTTGCTCCAGGCAGCGACCAGCAGGCAGGAGGGGAGGTAAAACACTGACTGGTGCTTTTCCAAGCTGAATCCCAGTCAGCTGAATTTCCCCAGTCAGTCACTGGCTTCTGGTCCTTGGGATCAGCATCTTCAGGGAGCAAAGATCTCAGCTAGAGGAGCTGCAGAAGCTCTTCCAGCAGCCTGGAGGCTGGAATGCTGTGAGGTTGATTCCCTGAGCTATAGGAGCCTCTGCCTACCTCACCCAGGCTTTTTCCAGCATGCCTGATCCAGCTGGCAGCACAGGAGTTGGTGTCTGTGGCAGGAAGTTCTCCAGGAACATTCTGCAGTTTTCTAGCCTAGGGAGGCCTTGAGCAGGAGATTGTGGCCATGACCAAATGAATGGCCAGGAACGACCTGGCAAGGCTTCTCCTGCCACTGACACAAAGCTGGAGCCCGTCTCTGCCCTACTTCTTGTGCAGCTCCTGCCTGATGTCTGTGAGCTGTGCTTGTGTTTCCCCTTTGCAGCAGGTGATTAGGGGGAATGTGGATAGATTGTGACCTTGCGAGGGTGAAACTCACACTGCTCTGGGCAAACAGCAGCTGGATTGTATGTTTGGAAGCCTGGGAAAGTTCAACCCCGGGCCTTGCAAGAGGAAGGTGCTGGTACCTATGGCAGGTACCAGGTCATGGAGATGGTCTGGAACTTCACAGGACCTTTCTTTGGTGAAGAATTGGAAGATGTAGGAGGTAGCTTAATGGTTTGTGGCTCCACCAAGAGGGGCAAGCACTGAGTGCCGTGGGATTTCATGGAAATCACACATCCCTGTGCTTGAAGGGGAGGCTGGTGAGCCAGAGCAGCTTATCAGGTGTTTGGTTTTCTTGTGGAAGCCACTGTCATATCTAATACGTGACTGTTCTTGTGACCTGGTGGCTTTGCTTGTCTTTGCCCTTGAATGTTAGGAAAACACTTTCTGGGAAGCAAAGGAGGCAGATCTGTCTGGCTGCCAGCGTTCAGGCTGCTCAACAGCACCTGGGCATTGCCAGCAAGGAAGCATTTGTGTCAGACCTGAGTAGAGACAGACATGGACCTCCTCTGTTTGTTGACAGAGGTTGGATCCCTGTGTGACCACAGCCCTTGCTAGGGATGCCCCCAAGGATCAGCTCTTCCTGAACAAGTTCTGTTTCCCTGTGGTGAATGTCAGGATGGCACAGAGAGACCTCTGTCCGCACATGTGATGTTGGGGAGTGCTGAATCTGGCCCCAGAGATGACTGGTGTCATGTCATGGGCTGATCTAATAAGGCCACAGCTCCTCTGTAGCAGTAGATGGAGAAGTAGGAACAGGGCGTGGTATTTTCATGTCTGAGGAACTAAATTTAAGGCAAACTGGGAAGCAATTGTGGTAGAAAACCACTTTGTCCATGCACAGTGGGGTTCTTTATGAACCTAAAGATTTCCTGGGGAAGCAGAGGAGCTGTGTGAACCCTTTCCTCATAGGTAACCATTGGTACCAGTCCTCTTGTTGGCTTGGACGCTAGTCTGAAGGACCCTGGGGGCCTGGGGGGATGTTTGGCATGGAGGGTCTCTGTTCCCCACTCTCCATCACTAACAAACATGGCTCATGCCTTTAACTGCTGTGATCCAAGCTGGGAACAGTCTCTCCTCTAGGAAAACATCCTGAAATACAGGAGCTCTTGCCATCAAGTGGGTGTTTTGATGGCTATTTTGTTTTTGCCACACGAAGACATGAGCCCACCTCAAAGAAAAGCTGCCTCAGCACCTCCTCTCTCCTCCAGGAGCAACGTGATCCGATGGTACTTCCTTGCTGGAGAGAGTGCTGAGGAGCTGCTGGTTCAGAGTCTCTAATAGAGCTCCATTTACTGCCCATCAAAGACCTGTTCTGTTCTCTGCTGAGACCTACAGAATAACACATGCTGTCCCCTTCTTCCTTGGGCTATCTGTCTGCCTGTAAAATGAGGGGTGATTTGTGGTGCAGGCATCTGTAACAGGAATGCTGGAGCAGCTCTGTCTTCTGGTGGGGAGGACTGGTTGGCATAAAAGTTCTCAGGTGGGCTGTTCCCTTGTCCCCAAGCCTGCTCCCAGCAGCCAGGATGGTCCTTTCTGGGTGGAAACTGACTCCGGAGTTTGGTGTGACCCTTGTTGTCCTTAAAAGTGGCGGAAAGCAGAAAGGGTGATGCTGAAGGGTGAGTGGAAGGGCACAGGCTGGTGGACAAGGAAGGTGACATGTTTGCTCCTCCATCCCTCAGTGTAAATGACCTGTTTTTGACCTTTTAATCCTCTCACAGAGCAACTCCCCAGTCCTGAAAGAAGACTCTCCTCTCCCTGTGAGCAGCTCCTCCAAAGAGAACGGAGTTCATGTGGAGCAGGATGATCAGGACCTATTTGCAGGTGAGTCTGTGTGCACTGGGCCTCTCTCAGCTCCAGGCCTGAAGCAGATCATAACTCCTTATCTCAAGCACATGTTTGATTCTGCTTGCTCTGGTGTTGTGTTTGGGAAGGTCGGAGCAGCCTCTGCCAGGTCTCTAGGATAATCCTGCCACAGGACTAACTGTTTGGGAGCCGAAGAGGATTAAAATGAGGGTTGCTTTTGTTGCCTTAAGCACTGAAATGGTGAGTGTCTCCTCAGAGTTAAAGGATTTTCCTTCTCCACCTTCTGACTCTAAGCCAGTGGCAGAAGCATCTCTAATAGAGACCTGGCTGTTCCCAAGGAACAGGAAACACAACTCCCCTCAGTAGGGGAAAATGAGGAGGGTCAGACATTCCCCAGCCCTGGCATGATGGGCTGAGAGTCAGTTTTAGATACTTCTGCTAAGAGGTGGAAGTTTTTACATCCTCCAGGTGGAGAAGTGACCTGGGAAGGAGCCTTCCTCCCAGGCTGGCACATGTACGAGGTAAAATCTGCATGGCTTTAGCTGTTTCAGGGTGCACCTCCTCTAGCACACACCAAGGAGGCGATCAGTGAGAGCTCATGCCTGGATCCTTCTGGAACAAATTAATTGGATTAACATAATATTCTCCAGCAGGATTGATCAAATGCTTTTACTTCAGTCACGATGCTTTGTTGTGCTCTTCCTAGTGCTTACAGGTGTCCTCCCTATGGATTTCTTTGCTAATTAAAACTATTGTTACTTCCTAGATCCCATGAATCAGATAATATTGTAATTGCCTTTCCAGAAACCCCAAGAGAGAGGCTGACCCTTTCAAACTTCTTTTGACAGATGCCACTGTGGAGCTGTCCCTTGACAACACTCAGAGCAACCAGAAGGAGGTGGCCAAAGCGTCCAATCCTTTGCCCTCATTAGACATAGCAACAAGTTCTTCTAGAAACCTTTCAAAGAGCTATGAGGAGGTGAGCATTGCTCTTCCAAACTGTCCTGCAAGTTTCAAACTGTCTTTGGCAGGAACGTCTCCATGTACTCAGTTGTAAACATTTATCTTAAATGATATAATTAATATGTAATTGCCTTATTGAATGTCCTGATTTTTATCTCTTTGTATCGGTCTGAGACTGATACCACTGGAGTGGGGCTTAGGTGAGCCTGGTGAGCCTGCTTGTGTGGAGGTCCAGATTGCTTCCAGAGCTATAATAGTGGTGGATCTGGATGAGGGTCCAAGCTGTGAATTGGAGCTCTGCAGTTTCTTCTTGGGGCTGAGCAGTTTGTGCATCAGTCTGGGCAGATAGTGGGCTAGGAATGACAAACCCAGTTTGGGACTCTTGCCTGGACATGATGAGGGAAGGCTTTATACAACAGTCCTGGCCAGACTAAGGTACTAGAGGTGCCCTGGCAAGGGGGACAAGCTCACTGTAATGATTTAGGGTGGGTTGAACCCCTATTCCTGGTTTTGGCTTGCTGTCCCTGTGTGCTTTCTCCAAACAGCTGGAAGAAGAGGAGCAGGAGGACAAATTTGACCTGACTGTGGGAGTGAGTGACCCAGAGAAAGTTGGTGAGTGAGTTCATCCTGCACGGTGAAAGGGTTGGGGGAACCAGGCTTGGCCCTGCAGTTCCGGCCTCTGGGCTGTCTCTAAGCACAGACCTGACCCTTGAATAGCATCTCCAAGGCTTCCTCCAGTATCTTAAAGAAGTGATGCTGCACAAAGCCTAGGGTGAGAACAAGCAAGGCAGAGGCAGGTTCTAGAAAGCCCAGAACCAGGTTTTTGGGATTCTTGGTACCTGGCACTATGGTGACCAACTAGGCATGACTGCCAGTCAGCACTGCCCTGTGTGGAGCTGGCACGGGGTAAGCAAAATTCCCTTAACCTGAAACTGAGTGCATTATTCCATGCTCTGGCCCATTCCCTGGAAGCCAGGCTTGCCAGGGAAACAACTCTGGCTTCAGAATGAGAAGCAAGAGGGTTTCTGCCTATTGAAAGAGGGGTCAGAGTGTCATGACCAGCCATGCGGAGGTTCCTTGGGTGCAGAAAACCCAAGGTGACATCTGATCCCAGCCAGCAGAGCAGCCTGATGAGTGGCAGCTCCCCACTTCATGGCTTGTGATCTCTGGAGCTGGGAGGTGTAAATCAGATGTATCTTAAGAATAGCAGAGGAGCTCGGAGGATGCCCTTCAGATGAACTGCCAGGTGAACAAGGGGATTTCTGTGTGAGCTGGAGCAAACTGCCTGTGGTGTTCCAGGATCCAGCCCCATCCAGCCTGACTTACATCCCGTGAATAGACTGTTTCATGTGCCCCACAGCCTCTGAATTGTTGAGGTCTGAGCAGATGTGTGGAGCCAGCCCAGATGCTGCTAGCACAACAAGTGCCCAATTATCAGTGCTGGCTCCTGTAGGAAGTGTGGGGAGGCATAAGCAGGTTGAGAAGTGGCTGCTGGGCAGGAGTCCAGGGCCATGCAGCAGCATGCTGCCTCTGATTTTGCAGAAAGATCCAGGGCTCCATCAGTCCTCCAAAATCAGGATCACCAAGGCAGGAAAAGGTCAGGAGCCTTGTGCTTTGTGTTCAGGGAATAGTGGAAAGTGCTAGTGATGTGATCTCAACACCTCATTTCTGTTTTCTGTAGGGGATGGCATGAATGCCTACGTAGCCTACAAAGTGTCAACACAGGTATGTCTAACCCCTCTATGTCTAATTTTCCATTATTTTTCCATGCTTAAAGGCAGCTGAACTGTATGTCCTTAGCCAAGCCAGCAGTGACCTAAATAAACAGGAGGCCTGAATGCCTCGTTCTGTGGATTCAGAACTTACAATCCACAAAAGATGAGCCTAGCTGAGGAATAGAGTTGGAATCTATTTGAAAGGAGACTGCCTTTATTTTCACAGCCAGTTACCTCTTTGCAGCCTTGGCTGATAGGGATGCTCAGCGTTGGAGGGAGCAGCAGGAATGACATCCATTGGGAGAGTTCCTGATCCCAGGGCTGCTGCTGAAGGTTCTGTGCCAGCAACAGCATCAGATTGAGCTGACCTGAGCTCAACACTCTCTGCAGAGCTGCTGCTGTAATTGCATTCACATCAGGGCCTGTTCCCTTCAGTTTCCATGAGAAATGCAGCTGGTGCAGTGCTTTGGAGTTCTGGGCTGGACTCTGGAAAGTTGCTCCAACTGCCTTTACCATGGCTGCTGGGCTACAGGCAACCTGTGGTCTGAAGAAGAGACTAGAGGACTTGTTATCCTTAATTCCTGCTCTGCAAGCTCAGTCCAAAGCAATGGTGGATCCTGTAGTCTTTAGGTGACCTGAGGGGTATGTCCCTATTCCTGTGTGGAGCAGGGATGATGGGATTAGACAGTGGGCAGGGCTTACTAAGTAGCCCATGCTGCAGGAACAACTGCTCATTATTTAATGCCATTAATGCTGCTGCTGGCTCCAAGGAGAACCCAGCTGGGAGGGAAACTGTGGAAAACCTGGGCCAAAACTTGCTCTGTTCGCTGCTCACATCTTGCAGAGCTGGTACTGTCCCACTTCATCCCAGAGGTGCCAGCAGGCAGAGCTGGCAGGGCCAGGCTTTCCTGGGGGAGTGTGACCAAACTGTCATCTCTTCCCCAGACCAGCATGCCGATGTTCAGGAGCAAGCAGTTCTCAGTCAAAAGGAGGTTCAGTGACTTCCTGGGGCTCTATGAGAAGCTGTCGGAGAAACATGCCCAGAATGGGTTCATTGTCCCTCCACCGCCTGAGAAGAGCCTAATAGGTGAGTGAGGAGCTGCACAGCACCAGTGCTGGTCCTTCACAGCTCTTGTGAGTCCTCCTGAGCTCTTTGTCCGAGGACTGGCCTACACCAGTCTCAGAGCTGACAGGGAAGCTGCAGAGTAGACAGAGAAAATAATCTGGGTTCTGTGGCACAGACAAAGCTCTAGCTCCATACTTGGAGCTCTGGACTTAAATCCTTGATGGAGTTCACAGATGCCTCCCCAGCTGCTTGGTGAAGAGTAAAACCTCTGTGGTGTCACTGAATTGCTGTTCACTTGAGTCCAGCCCATTGCTTTGCCTCTTTCCTGAATGTTAATTCCTTGGGTATGAGCAGATTTCAAATTCCCAAAGTCTCATTCTTGTTTTAAGATTCCTCTCTTCCTCTGTCACCCTGATAGTCTGTAATAAACCACTTTACCTCGTGTGTAGAGTTTAGAGCAGCTCATTAATCACATCTTTCTGTGCTAGGCATGACCAAAGTGAAAGTTGGGAAAGAAGATTCCTCCTCTGCAGAGTTCCTAGAAAAACGTCGGGCTGCTCTAGAGAGGTATGACCCCATTGGCTGTCCCTGAACTGAGTGAGGGACCTCAGAGAGGTCTGGCAGGTCTGGTCTTCATGCTGGTATCACCAAATTCCCCAGGGAGATAGGAAAACTGGTGGATGAATTAGAACAGTTGTTGGCTCTGATTTCCAGCTCCCCAGCTGCTATTCTGGAGTAAATACCAGGCTGTGTCGCTGTGATGGCTCAGAGCTGGATTTGCTACAGCCAGAGTAACTCCTGGATTTGTTCCTCCCACAGATACCTACGGAGAGTGGTCAGCCATCCAACCATGCTGCAGGACCCGGATGTCAGGGAGTTCTTGGAGAAGGAGGAGGTCAGTAGTGTGGAGTAAGGTATCCTTGGAAGTGCTGAAGGAAATGGTACTTGAGCAGCTAATGAGACGGGATCCCACAAAGCTCAGCAGGAAGTGACAGAACCCTGTAAGAGTGGGAACTGATGTTGACACCAGGTGCCCAGCAAAGCTGCTGAACCATCCCCTCAACTGGACATGAGGGAGAAAGTAAACAAAAGGCTTATGGGTTGAGGTAAGGGCAGGGAGAAAACACTCAGCAGTTACCTCATGGGCAAAACAAAATCATGGAATGGCTTGGGCTGAAAAGGACTTTAAAAAGCCCATCTCATTCCACCCCATGCCATGGGCAGGAACACCTTCCACTATCCCAATATCCAAGCCTCATCCACTGGCCTTGGACACTTCCAGGGATGCCACAGCATCTCTGGGGAACCTGTGCCAGAGCTGCATCACCCTCACAGCTAAGAATTTCTTCCCAATATCCCATTTGTCCCTGCCCTCTGTCAGTGGAAACCTATTTCCCCATATCCTGTCACTCCAGGCCTTGTTCAGAGTCCCTTTCCAGCTCTCCTGAAGCCCTTTTAGGCACTCATTGGGGCTCTAAGGTCTCCCCAGAGCCTTTTCTTCTCTAGATGAACATGCCCATCTCTCCCAGCCTGGCTCCATCTCCTGTGGCAAAGCAAACTTTTCTATTCCTTTCTAGCTCCCAAGAGCAGTAGGAACCCAGACCTTGAGTGGAGCAGGAATAATGAAGATGTTCAACAAAGCTACGGATGCTGTCAGTAAAATGACCATCAAGATGAATGAATCGGACATGGTAAGTGTTGGGGCACCTCAGGGTTGTCCCTGTCCTCGCTTTGGAGCCATATGCTCTTCCCAGCTCCAGCTTTGGGTGTAGGGAAAACCCCACCTATGGGGTTTTTCACCTATGGGAATGAACTCTGGATTTACCCATTGCAGTGGTTCGAGGAGAAGTTGCAGGAGGTGGAGTGTGAGGACCAGCGGCTGCGGAAGTTGCACGCTGTGGTGGAGACCCTGGTGAACCACCGGAAAGGTGACCAGATCAGCACCGTGCCTCTGGCATTTGGGCTGGGACAGTCACACCCTGTGCCGTGCCTGGAGGGGGTCACCAGGGCCAGGTGTCCCAGGGACACTTGCAAGGAGGTGGGACAGTGCTATAAAGGACTCTTGTCTCATTCTCCTGGGAGACAGATGTAAAATGGTCACTCTCGTTCTTCTGTCCAGCTCCACAAACTTGGGATGGTAGTGTGGAAGGGAACCTGTGGGATCATAGAATCCCAGGATGGCTTGGGGACTAAAAAGACCTTAAAGTCCATCTCATTCCACCCCCTGCCCCGCTATGGGCAGGGACACCTTCCATTATCTCAGGTTGCTCCAAGCCCCATCCAACCTGGCCTTGGACACTTCCAGGGATGGGGCAGCCACAGCTTGTCTGAGCAACCTGTGCCAGGGCCTCAGTTCCCTCACAGGGAAGAATTCCTTCTCAATATCCCATCTATCCCTGCCCTCTGTCAGTGGGAAGCCATTTCCCCTTGTCATGTCCCTCCATCCTTTGTCCCAAGTCTCTCTCTAGCTCTCTTGGAGCCCTGTTAGGCACTGGCAGGGGCTCTGAGGCCTCCCTGGAGCCTTCTCTTCTCCAGGCTGATCAACCCTAATTCCCTTAGCCTATCCTCATGGGACTGAAGGCTGCTGTAGCAAACCTGAGCAGAGATGACCTTATTCCTTCTGAGACATCCTCTGGGAGTGGGGATGTTTTCCTTCCTGTGCATGTTTTGACTGATTTCTGCAAAGCTGTGCCTGTCCTCCTGCTTGGCTGCTTCCCCTCTACTCATGGCTGGAAGCTGCTAGCTCTGACTGAGCCAGTGCTGGCTCTTCCAGCTGGTATCTCCTGGAGCTATGGAAAGGCAGCTCCAAGGGCTGAACCTTCTGCTGTTCAGCAGAACAGGTGATGCAGCCAGGCCCATCTCCTGACCCTCGTCCTGTTCCCCAGAGCTGGCACTGAACACAGCCCAGTTTGCCAAGAGTCTGGCCATGCTGGGAAGCTCAGAGGATAACACAGCCCTATCCCGGGCATTGTCCCAGCTGGCTGAGGTGGAGGAGAAGATTGAGCAGCTGCACCATGAACAGGCTAACAATGACTTCTTCCTCCTGGCTGAGCTCCTGGGGGACTACATCCGCCTGCTCTCGGTTGTAAGGGTAAGGACTCCTTTGCTCCTTCTCCTCGTACCCATCTTAGGCTTAGGAATGCCAGGAGTCTTCCAAAATCAAACAATGGACATAGCAGAGGGCATGCAGGGCATGGCCTCTTCAGGCAGAGGGAAAACTTGCTGGTTGTCCAGGTGTGCACTGGTTAGGTTGTAGGTGAGGCCTGCTGCTGTTCTCCAGAGGGGATGTCGAGCAAGTTCAGGGCTTGTGGGTGACCCCAGCTCTTCCAGAGGTGAAGGCTGAAGCTGTAAGCTGGTAACCTGTAATAAAGGTGGTGAAAATTGACCTTCCAAGTGCCTGCTGCAGCAGAGCCTGAGTCCTGATTCTCCTGAACTTGGGCATCAAGTCCACACAGCCCATCTGGTGCACTGGGAAGAAGCAATCCCATGGGAGTAGCAAGTCCAGCAGGCTTCCTGCCCTGAACACATGCTACAGAGGCCAGAACACCATATCCTTGGTCCTCTGGAGCTGTGGGTGCTCCAGAGCAGGACCCAATCTGTGTTGTGGCTCAGCTTTGGTCCTGGACTTCCAGTGTCCCCTTGGTAAGTGTCCCCTTGTCAGGAGACCTCTGCCTCTCCTTCCCTCCAGGGAGCCTTTGACCAGCGCATGAAGACCTGGCAGCGGTGGCAGGATGCCCAGGCCATGCTCCAGAAGAAGAGAGAGATGGAGGCCAGGCTGCTGTGGGCAAACAAACCTGACAAGCTGCAGCAGGCCAAGGATGAGATCTCAGAGGTAGGGAATGGAGCGTGGGGTCTCTGCTCTGTTCCTGCCCTCCATGCTCCAGTGGGGGACCTTATGGGCTGGGGAAGGAACCTTGTGGTCTGGAGCACACCTTCTAAGTAGGAGGGACAGCTGTCTGGCCAAGTTGCAACAAGGGCTAAGCCAGCCTTGAGAGAGGCTGCAAGAGGGGCTGCTCGTGGTCCTGCCTCCTGTGACCTCCATGCCAGCGTGGTGACAAGGGCTGGAAAGACCGAGCTCTCCTGCAGCAACACCTCTCACGTGTACAGTTGTGGCTCCAAACCCCCATGGAGAGGGGGGTGAGAGTTCCTTCTCCTGCCCTCAAACAGTGCACTCACTTCCTGTCTCCGCAGTGGGAGTCCCGGGTGACACAGTACGAAAGGGACTTTGAGCGGATTTCTGCTGTCATCCGCAAGGAAGTGATACGGTTTGAGGTACGTTTAGGGCAGCCCTTGGGGCTGACCTGGGCTCCTGCCCCTCCTCCTGGCACAGCAGCATCCCTAAATCCCAACATGTGTGAACTGGGGTATTGCTGAGGGCTTTTGGTTAAGAGGGGGCTTCCCCTCTTAGGGGGAATCCATTAAAATGAAGTTGGGTGGGCAAAGATCCTCTGTGTCCAGTGTGCTGGTCTCCTCCTGGGACCCCAGGAGGAACAGGAAATTTCTGGTGGTTTCTCCTTCCCCCTCCTAAAATCTGGAGGGTTTTGGTGGCTCATCCAGCCTAATGCCTGTCTCTTGCAGAAAGAGAAATCTAAGGACTTCAGAAACCATGTCACGAAATACCTTGAGACGTTATTAAACTCTCAGCAACAGGTGAGTGGCCCCTGATGGGGTTTTACATCTAAGTTCAGCCCATGACCCCCTGCACTGCAGCTCCATCCTGAAGGCTCCTGACTCTCTCCCTCTTCTCCCTGCAGCTGGTGAAGTACTGGGAAGCGTTCCTGCCCGAAGCCAAGGCCATTTCTTAATTGGACTGAGAAAACAAACCTGAATTTTGCCTTTTTTTTTTTTTTTTTAAATATACACTATACCTCCTCCTCCTCTCCACGTGAGCGACCCCTCATTCCACATGCTGGAGCTGGTAGAGGTGTCACCCCCAGATGAGCAGCTTGTGAGCCAGTAACTCTTCTAACTATATTTTTCATTTAGCAACATATATTTTCTTACTGAAGAGAAACTAGTTTCCTGCTTCCAGACCAGACCCACAGCCAGGGGATTAATGTGATCTGGCAAATATCTATTTTTCAGGCTGGGTTTTAAGGCTCTAATGAATTATCTTACTCCTGCAGTGCCATTAAAGTTCTGTAATAAAACTTCTATCAGGGCAAACAGGCTCTGGGTGTTCAGGGTGGTGAGTGGGGAGGGGTAACGGTGCATCCTGTGGAGGGCAAGGGAAGCAGCAGAACCTCCCTCGTGTTGTGACGGGACAGAGGTGACCTTGGACACTGCTCTGGGCACTTGTCCCCGCTCTTGATTCGGCTTTGGCTCTCTGTCTTTCTTCTAGCAGAAGCCGTTTTTAGGATCTGATCTCAGCGGTGCTCTATAGCAATCTCACTTTGTGACATTCCCCAGAAATCCATGGTGGAGCTCTGAGGGATGTGGTGCTCCTACCCCCCACCGTAGCGGGGGTAGGTTTGCCCCTTTCCCCCCTCCCTAGCCTCGCGTGTGCATTTTATCAAAACCGATACCCTTTCTGCGTTAAAAAAGAGAAAAGGCAACTTATGCTGACTTCCCTCTTTCTTTTCCCCTTATCCTTGTAAACCGGGTCCCTGCGGCGTCTCCACTGCTCCCTCCCCCTGTGCTGGACTGGGGCCGCAGGCTCGTTCCCAGGGTGTTCGGGACCGTGTCCCTGCCATGGGCGGTCCCTCCCAGGCCCCGGCCCGTCCCGCCCGTGGCCCCCCCGTGCCCCGGGCCATGATCGTCGTGTCCATCGCCGCAGCGGAGCCCGACGGGGCGCACACGGTGAGGGACGGGGCTGTGCGGGGCTCGGGGTCCCCCTGCCGCGGGGGTGGGGGTTTGGCTGCCTACAGAGAAAGGTGGACGAGGCTGTCTCCTTCTGCCCCGGCAACTGGAGGTCGCCAGTTGTCCCCAAGCGTCCCCAGGGGTCCCTGCCGGTGTCCCTGGTCTGGGGGGTCCCAGCTCCCTAGGACTGGAGGCCCCTAAGTTCCCAATAGGGAGTCACCCTATCCTCCAGGGGGGATTTGTCTCCCCTGTGCCCCAGGGGTCTTCCACGTGGCCTGGGAGTGGAGGTTGCTGCCTGTCCCTAGGGAGTCCCTGCCGGTGGCAGACTCTTCTCTTTGAAAGGGGGTGTCTCTGGTCCCGGCTGTGCGGGATCCTGCCTGCGCCTGTCCCCGCTGGCTGTGGGGATTGGAGGTTTCTGCCTCTCCCCAGGGATCGCTCCCTTCCCGGCGGCTGCTTCCACCCTAATCCAGGGGCTGGAGGGCTCTGCGTGTCCCATCTCCCCCGTGTCCTGTTTGTCTCCGAGTGCTGCCATCTGCCCCCGGGCTGGGGGTGTCCTTGGCCCTGGGGTTGGAGGACCCCAAATACCCCTGGGAGAGTCCTTGACTGACACGGGGGGGGGTCCCTGACCCAGGGGTTCCAGGCGGAGGTCCCTACAGGGATCGCTGCCGATGGGGACCCATTGCCCTTGAAGAAGGGGATGGGGGACATGGGCATTGTTTCGGCCTGGGGGAGGGCCACGGGAGTGGAGGCCTCTGCCTGCCCCTGCAGGGTCGCAGCTGGTGGGAGCACAGACCCTCTACCTTTGAGAGGGAGAGGGGTCCCTGTAGCCCCCATGACTGGGGTATTCCCTTCCTTCCCCAGGATGCCCCACCTGCTGTGGGACTGAAGATCCCCTTGTTCCCCCAGGAGACCCTGAAGTGTCCCATCCTCAAGGGTTGGAGGTCCCCAGGTATCCTTGGGTGGTCTCCACCTGACCCAGGGGTCTCTGCCTGCTCTGAGTCCTTGCCGGGGGCACCTTCTGCCCTTGAAACCAGGAGTGTGTCTGTCCCCCAGCTTCCCTCGCCCCAGGGGTGCAAGGTCCTGCCTTATCCCCAGGGGTCCCCACATCCCAGGGGTGCCTCCACTTGCCCCTGCCTGCCCTGGGGCTGTCACTCTCACGGGGTCCCCACCTGCCCGGGAGGGTATGTCCTTGTGCGTTAGGGACTGACTGGGACTACCACTTGTCCCAGGGGTAGCCCGGGGCTACCCTCTGTCCTTGGTATTGGGGATGTTCCTCTATCCTGGGAATCCCTTCTGACCCCAGAGGGTTACAGGGTCCCTGTCTATCCTTGGGTACCCCCATCTGCCCCAGGGATGTGTGTCCCGCATCTCCCCTGGGTGTGGGATGTCCCCAAGTTCCTCCCCTGGTGTCCCCAAAAGCCCAGGAGTGGCTGTCCCTACCTGCATCCAGAGGATCCCTGCTGAGGCTAGAGGGAGGCACAGACAGTGACCCTCTAACCCTGGAAGGGCTGGGGAAGAGGCATCACTGGAGAGAGTGTCTCCTCTGTTCCCAGGGGGTCCTTGTCAAATCCCTGTGCACCCAGGATGGGGATGTGTCCTTCCCCCAGGAGTGCAGGATCCAAGTGCCCCTGAGGCGTCCCTGTCAGAGCACTCTTTACACCTGGAAGGATGCCTCCTGGCCCCAGGGTGTTGGTGGGCCCTTGTCTGTCTCTGGGTGCCCCCTCTGCCCTGGGCGTGAGGGTGCCTGCTTTCCCTGGATGGTGGAGGGTGTGGGGGTCTTAATGTGCCTACCAGAGTGTCCCCACATCCTCCAAGTGCTGGGGGAATTCCCAGCAGCCCTTAACCTCCTCCCAGGGATCCCAACTATCCAGGCAAGTGAGGAGGCAGGGGGGAGAGAGGGGCAGATGGGACCATCTCCCCTGAGGAGAGGTCCCCAACTGTCCTCATGGATCCCTTTCTGGCAAGGGGGACACAAAGCCCTTTGAAGGGGTGGGGATGGGGGTCCCTGGCCCAGGGGTTGCTGGGCAGAGGTCTCCACAGAGTTCCTTTCTGAGGTGGGTTCTCTGCCCTTCTGCCTTGGCCTGCAGGCTCCCCTGTGTCACTGTGGGATGGAGGTGCCTCAGGGCCTCATCCTTGAAAGCAGGGGCTGTCCCTGGCCTGAGGGATCCCCACTGGCCCTGGGGAGTGGAGTGGGGGGGACCCCTGGTCTGGGGGTTTCCTCTGGCCATCTAGGGAAAGAAGGGGTTCTCCTGCCTTCCCCAGGAGGGTGGAGATCCATCACTGTCCCTAGGAGGCCTCACCTGCCTTGGGCAAAAATGGGTTGTCTCCCTCTGTCCCATTGGTTTGAGGTCCCCATGTGCTGCTTCCTGGTGTCCCTGCACACCCCAAGGTGTTGGGGGTCCCTGCCGGCTCCAGGGTCCCAACTGTCTGGCAGGGTTTGGTGGGGGTTGGGTTGTCACACCTTGCTGTGTTCCCCTCAGGAGGGGAGAATTGTGTCTCATCTGCTTTTGGGAGTCCTGCCGGGTCCCATGGTGTCCCCCATTGGCCATGGGGGTGTTGGGGATCTGCACTGGGGGTTGGAGGTCTCTGCCTGTCCTAGAGAAGTGGGGGTGGAGTGTCCCAAGTGCCCTTCCCAGGTCTGTGAGTTAGTGGCTCCTACCTCCTCTGTGAGGCTGATAAGGATGGTGACATTGATGAAGATGGTGAGGGTGCTGAGGCTGGGGCTGGTGAGAATCGTGAAGGTGGTGAGGATGATGAGGGATGGTGAGGGTGATGAAGACAGCGAGAGCAACAAGGATGATGAGGCTGGGGCTGATGAGGAGGACACGGTGTCTGTTCCCATTGCAGGTGTTCCGGGTGGAGGTGCTGTACAATGGCCAGCGGCACACAGTGACCAAGCGCTACAGTGAGTTCCAGGCACTGCACAAGCGGGTAAGACCCCCCAGCTCTGCAGGAAGGGGACATGGGAGGCCTGGCCTCATCCTCTGTGGCCTGCCCTGATACCCCTGCACTCTTCCTCAGATCAAGAAGAGCTGCAAAGTCCCTGACTTCCCCCCACGCCATGTTCCCAACTGGATGCCCAAAGTACTGGAGCAGCGCCGGCGGGGCCTGGAGGGCTACCTGCAGGTGAGGAGTGTATGGCAGGTTCAGGGTGGGTTTTTAGGGGTGAGGTGGGTTTGGAATGGGTTTTTGGGGTGCTGACCCCCCTGGGGCATTGCAGGGTGTGCTGTACCATAACAAGGAGCTGCCCCAGGACGTCCTGGACTTCCTGAAGGTGCGGCAATGCCAGCAGAATCCCAAGGCCAGCACCTCCGCGTGAGTAGATGAGTTCTACCGGCACCAGGATTATCTTACATAGCACTGGGATTGTCCCCCTGCCCCGTGTTAGGCACCCTGAGTATATGGGGTTGAGGATGGTGGGGACAAGTTGAGGGCTAATGTCCCCTCTTCCACAGCAGCACCAGACTCCTGCCCTCCCAGCGCCCCATTGTCAGCTTCTGCTTGGATCCCTATGTGCGGCCATGTGGCACTGGTAAGGAGCAGGGCCGTGGAGCAGATCTCCAAAACCTCCAAAAGGCTCTTCTGGGCCCTACAAAGGTGCTTCTCCTTTAATGGGGTCCAGGAGGGAACAAGCTATTACAGCACCCCCATTTCCTTGCAGACCTGCTCCCTAACACCATCCTCAGTGGGGTCCTGCAGGGCCTCTACCTCCCCCTGAGCTGTGTCCCCAGCCAGGCAGCACCCCAAGCCTCTGGAATGATGAGCTCCCAGACACCCACCCAGCACCCAAGGATGCAGTGGTGAGGGAAAGATCCTTGTGGTGAAACAAACTCCTCCCTGCTGGGCTAGGGCGGGGAAATGGTGAGACAACCCAAGGGGACAGGGGGAGAAGGCAAAAAGGGATGTTGGGAACTGCTCTCCCCACCACCATGCAAAGTGCCTTTCTTAGCAGAGCACGAGCTCTGCCTTTCCCCCCTGCTGTTTTGGGCTTGCAGTACGAGCCTCTGGATGCTAAATGGTGCTGGAAATCCTCTCTGCATCCAGGCTTTGGTGCAATAAATCTCAGTTTGACTGAGTGGCAGAGTGCTGTGCTGTGGAATTCTGCAAAGCAAACTCAGGGCCAACTGTGGCACTGCTCCCAGCTGGATGAGATGTGGAAGAAGGAAGGTTGGAAGGGGGGCTGGAAGGTTGAGGGGTACATCTGGGTGAGGTATGCAGAGTGATCTGCACCTCTCCGAAGGCAGAAGAGGCAGGTCTTTAAAAAACACATTGGTCACATTTATTGGTGCATGTGCTTCTTACAAAAGTGATGGAAGAACAGCCTGTGCCCTGTCCCCACTGGCTGGGAGGCAATATGGAGAGGGGCCAGGCACTGGGACACAGCAGGACCCAGTGGCCCCAGGGCAGGGGAAGCACGGCAGCCCCCATTCCACAGCCCCTCATAGCCCAGCAGGGCCTGGTCCCCTCACTCTTTGGCGATGGCGAACGGCTTCTCCACCTCGATGGTGCCACAGTCGATGATGGTGACATCCTTGAGGGGCTTGTCCCGGCTGTCTGTCTTTGTATTCTCCACCTTCCGCACCACGTCCTGCGTGGAGCAGAGTGTGAGACTGGGACACATGGTCAGAGCCAGCTTGGCCAAGGCCTGCCCGGTCCTGTTCTCCCCAGAGCACCAACCCCTTTCCCTCTCCCAGCCCTCACCATGCCCTCCAGCACTTTGCCGAACACCACGTGCTTCCCGTCCAGCCACGGCGTCTTCACAGTGGTGATGAAGAACTGGGAGCCGTTGGTGTCCTTGCCAGCGTTGGCCATGCTCACCCAGCCTGGCCCATAATGCTTCAGCTTGAAGTTTTCGTCAGGGAAACGGTCCCCGTAGATGCTTTTTCCTGAATGTGGGGACAAAAAGCCATAGTGGAATATGTCAGTGATGGTGATGGTAGCTCCAGCACAAGCTGGGTGGGGGAATGAGCAAGTCCAGAGCAGGAGCTAGCACTGATGCCACCAGGATACATTAGACATGGGCTGCTGCAGGGAGCTGGGAGCACCCCAGGAGCTAGGCAGGGGCCTCATGCCAAGGGACTGGAGCAGGAGGCTCCCAGCACTCCAGTTACCCCAGCACTCAGCTCTGCTCCAAGACTATGTCTTTGTGAGCTCCATGCCCACTTGTTTCCACCAAGCTCCAGCTTTACATTAGTCCCAGGGCCTTGCAGTGTTTGGAATTGTGGCAACTGTCTCACTCCAAGACAGTGGCTTGGATCCGCCACGTTACCTCCAGTGCCATCACCGCGGGTGAAGTCTCCTCCCTGGATCATGAAGTCTTTGATCACACGGTGGAACTTGCTGCCCTTGAAACCAAATCCTTTCTGGGGGTGTGGAGGGAGAACACGGAGTGAGGTGAAGGGACAGACCAGAGCTTTGTGGCCCCAGCGCTGCCCCAGGGCACCAAGCAGGACCCCAGCTGGGGCAGGTGAGACCCAGGGCACCACGGGCCCCTCACCTCTCCGGTGGCCAAGGCCATGAAGTTCTCCACCGTCTTGGGCACTGTCTTGCCAAAAAGTCCGATGACAACACGGCCCACATCCTCCTCACCAATCCGGAGGTCGAAGAACACCTTGGGGGGAGGGGTGGAGGAGGGTTGGGGGGATTAGAGGATCCAGACTCACCTTGCTGGACCAACCCACCCCCCAAAGTCCAACCGCCAACTCCA